>CM062816.1:986232646-986466278 GCA_031772625.1 Pinus tabuliformis | reverse complement strand
TTAAAGTGTTGTGATTGTCTCCATTTTTATTTTGAAAAGAAAATTGTTAGTAATTGTCACTTGAAAAGTAATTCAGATTTGCACATTAGCTTTCTTTTTATCATTCACATACTAAGAAAGTCGAAAACAAATACATGCATGTGCATTTGCATTTAGACTGTTTGATTGGTTTGATTTAGGACAGTGCATTTAGTGTGCACTCTTTGCTCTTTGTGAAAGAATATTGTCTCTCTTTCCTTAGTAGCTAGGATTTTCATTGCACAAAGAAGATAAAACACTGTTTATCATCTTAGATTGCATTTTAGGAATTGTACATCTATATCTCGCGGTGAACCTGAAAGGAAAATTTCTTAAGCAAGATCAACTATAAAATAAATTTAATGAATCTAACAACGCTTTGGAACCTAACGCACAACATCTAGAAGTCTAGGCTAGAGACGTATTCCGGCGTCGTAAAGCCTGGTAACTGTTGTTCTCACTGATGGTTGGGTGATTCCTCCACTTTGAGATGATAAGTGCCAATACGGACTTGTGCTCCCACATACCGTCGAGTATATTCTGGGAGACCACATTAGGCTTAATCCTTTATCCATAGGAAGCCGTGTCTGCCGCCCTATCGATCGCAATGCACTGAACACAGCATTCGGGAAGATTGACTGTCGTACCGTAAAAAGTATTCTGCAGTTTTGCGATTGGTTTGGTAATCCCTCTACCTAGATTTCCAGAGCAGTCCCTTTCGTTCCCTTTCAGACTCCTTAATGGAAAAGGTCCATCTGAGCACTTGTCACTTCAGGCTCATTAAAAATCGAAGGCAACTAGAGTCATCTTTTGTTTTTTCTCAACTCTTTAAAATTGAAAAAACAAGTTGTGTCAAAGCGTCTAAAATTTATTTTAAATGGAATAATCATCACCCTTTCCTACGTTGATCTTAGGTTGAGAAAATGGAATCCACCAACCAAGGAATTCCCCTTGGAGGAAATCCTAGTCCCTTCTCCTCTTGGGGAGGTGTTGGTGCACCCCATATGGCCACATTGTTGCTTCGTGGATTGACAATCGGCTTGCCCGTATGGCTCTTCTCAACCTCTGTCATTCAGAACACCGCAATTCCTAAACAATCGAGTCAGCAACTAGACGAATCCAGAGTTGCCCACCGACCTTCTACTTCCTCCAATTCTTCCTCTCCTCCTTCCTCTTCGCTTGATGGGGTTGGTAAAGCCAAAAATCAAGTACCTGAGAAGAACAAGGAAAAGAAGAAGAAAGAGGAGAAGAAGAAGGAGCCAAAAGCAAAAGGGGGCAACCAAGCGTCGTCTAGCGAAAATCCACACACTGCACCGACCAGGCCTAAATCACCATGTGTCATTTGCAAAGGAGACCACTATCATAGAGATTATCCCTAAATCCCTCGGATCTTAAGGGACTGGTCTCCTCGTTTGCAAAACCCGGTGTCATCAACCTCTGATGATCATGTTGAAAACACACCGTCGACTAGTGAAAGTGAAGCCCCAGGACAAAAAGGAAAATATAGATTTCCTTGTAAACTGTACGAAGGCGATCATGTCGTCCACCATTGTCCCTTCTTAGACGAGGCTAAAAGAGTTTTGGACGATCGTCCGGTTTCACCGTTACGACTTCCTCCTGGATATAAAAAACTCTTGCCAAGTCCGTCACTAGTTGAAAATCCGGCTAACCCGCCCAGGTGGTCAGCCGAAGCGTCTATCATTGAAGACAAACCATCTTAACCCATACTAGACGAAAGTCAAAAGGTCGAGGCGGTAGTTGACCCGGTCTTGCCTTCAGAGGTTCCATCTTCAGATGATACAGTCACAGAAGAGAATAAGGATGACACCGTCCAAATTCTTTTCGTAAGCACAGACTCCGATGAACATGGGGGCAATTTACCCATTCCTTTACCGCAGGAAGGAAATTCGTCAGATTCGTACCCGACCGTCTATTCGGTCCCACCTCGAAGAAGCCTAGTTGTTTCCTTCGACTGGAATCAACTAGGCAGACCCCGTTTATCGGCTAGTGTACCATTTCAAATTATTGATCAAATATATAGAATGATTATGGCTGGTACCATCATAGATGAAGGGGCTTCTGTGAGTATCCTTTCCTCGACTGCTTGGAAAGCGCTTGGTTCGCCATCGCTTTTGCCTGAGATGAGAAATCTGACAGGCTTTGACAAAAGAACCAGTCGACCTTTAGGGATCCTTCCCAATGTGCCCATATCATTGAGAGGGAAAACCGTTCACATGAACGTAATGGTAGTTCAAGGACCCCTGGATTACAATCTACTCCTTGGACGAGACTATATTTATTACAAGGGAGCAAGTAGCGAAGGACTATCAAGAGAGAGAGGAATCGAACTAGGAGATAAACGCAAGACAGAGGTTGGTCTTCTTTGTTCTTCTCTCATCTATATTTCATAAAGGAAAAACGAAAGTAGCTTTACTTTGTTTGTTTCTAAGGTAGATACCACACCTTAGTGGGATAAGCAGTTCTGTGTAGACACTTTTCCCTGTAACACAGTGGGAATGTTTATAATGTAATGTTTCAAATCCCCCGTTCTAGCTAAAGGGTTTTAAGCCCCTCAAGGCTTAGGCCTTGAGTCCCCAAGCCTCTGTCACTTAGTTTCCACCTAATCCCCTGGGCTAAGGAATTGGAGCCAATCAGAGATCGGTGTTCACAGTTTTGTATACAATATTCAGTTTAAAGTCCCCAAATAGTTTGAGATCTAATACATTTGTATGATTGTTTCACAGGGCAGGATTAGTTCTAATAGATTATTAAAGAGAGGAAAGGTGATAGATGAGTTGGAAGTTGCGCTCAGAAATGATCATCATGGGTGATTTCTCCTGACTTCTGTAAAGGGAATAATTAAATATATTGATACTGAAAGTGACAAGGAACTATCCAAGAGTGTATGAGGCGTAATGGGGAAGAAATGTGGCTAGACCAGATGCCAACAAAGGAAGTGGCATGGAGATATTTTTACAATCATCATTTAGTTTTCACATGTTTTGTTATTCAGTTATTTTGTTAGTCTATTATTCTATTTTATTTAAAAAAAACATCTTTATGTTGTAATAATTTGAGGCGATAGAGCTTGCACACCGAGACAGCTAGTCAAGTAGACAATTGGATGCTTAGGCCTGAGATATTTTTGTAACTGATTTTCAAGCTCTCCCTCTCCTTATAAAAGGAGGGAAGAAACACTTAAGAATGGTTCATAATTTTTTGGAAATACTTCTCTCTTACAAGACCTTTTCCTATTTTCCTAAAGGCTTGTCCAAAGCTTGTTGTATGTTGGTTTCCTTTAAGAGATTAATACAAACTTCTAGGTGATTCCAACTTATTAGATTTTAAGTATGTTCTTCTCTCTTTGTTTCTTCATATATGTTTAAAATTATTCACAGATTGCATGTCAAATAGAAGCTGTTTGTATTTCACTTCAGATGCAGATTCATTTAAATCAAAACATTCATGGATAATGCATGTTTCATGGTGGAAATCGAGTGTTTAAAAAGTGCTTCATGCATCTTGGAATTTCCTAGCCCTCTCTCTCACTCGTTTCTCTTTGATTCTTAATATATAGAATTCTTAGACCTTAATATTTATACGATGGACTCCTCTTCTATTGTCTCCACCCATTACATTTGTTTCAACAATTAAATCCTCGCACATTCCTAATCTTATTTAGCCACTTGTGAGTTGAAGATTATTTCCTGAGTACTCATGTGTACAAGCTACTTCATATATTGTACCTTTATGGTTGGTTCTGAATCAAATCCATCTACATCATTTATGACAAACCAAAGTGCTGCAGGTATTTAATAAAAATCTGTCAAGCACTCTTTAAAATGTCCTAGGCACTGGTCTCCCCCTTCAACCCTAGGTTGTCTCTAGGAAGCTTTCATATCTCTTGGAGCACTTATGCTAAAGTTAGTAGAAAAAGTGACAACATCTTTTTAGTGTCATTGTCAGGGAATGGATTAGAAAAATTTCCCTTGGGTATGAAAAATCTCTGCATTCCCTCTTGTCAGGTGAGCAAGGGAAGTGCGGGCTGAAGATCCCTCACCTGGTCGACTCCATTATCTAAATTAATTTATAAACACCTTGGTGAATACACTGTATGTATTTGTATTTGATCATTCTAGCTTATAATAAGCCCCATACTCACTCAGATACCTCTCAGTAAAAAACGCCATCTGTATCTGACCCGGAAAGAATAATATTCAGAAGGATTTGAAAAGAAAAGACTCCAAATATTGATGCTTTTGTCTCTTCATTTCCTGAAACCTCCTCATCCATTTCATAGAAGGTCGTAATTCATCGTTCTAAATCCCCTCCTAGATTCTTGGTATATCCCTCGAAAGTGGTCAACTACTAAGTGCCACCTCCCTAGAGGTCAAAGAAGAATTTGAGGAGATAAAAGATAAACTCCAAAGAAGTCCTACCCACAGTGCAAATAGTTTCTCATTCCACTATCAGTCAGTTATCTTACCATTGGTAATGCCTCAAGATCCTCCAATTATTCAACCACCACCACCTCTGATCCAAATGGTTATCCTAGGTTTCTTAATGAACAAATATTCTCCCTTAATCCTGCCTCAACCTCTAAATATTCAAGAGGCAGATTTTATCCCAGAGAGAAGAAAAAGGGAAAAGAGGAGGCAACTTCCTCAAGTGGGATAGAATCCCAAGAAGAGAAGATAGAGTAGATGGATAAGTTGATAAATAAATTATCAAGAAAAATGAAAAAAATGGAGTTGGAGAATAAAATCCTTCAAAGACAGAACTTCCTAGCTGCTAATTACGGTTTTAATCCCCAATATAGAAGGCCTCACCTACAAATAATGCAAAGGGAGAGGAAAGAGAAACAAGACCACATTCATCCTCCACCATATATAGAAGATGATCTGGAGGAATTGATACCAGATACAAGTTATGTTCAGGGGAACTTGTATTCCTCTTTCTCCAATGAAGGACAAGAACTCAAAACATGTGAAGAAGAGGAGGAGGATCTTGATGCAACACTGGATGATGACAAGATCGATGACTACCGCAAATAGTTTGTTGATTTCATGCAGGATCAATTGCATAAGAAATATGATCTGTGATAATCTAGAAAGAGATCGAGATGACAAGATCATAATGAAGGTACTTCCTTCGAGGAGCCTCCTAAGCCTGCTGACAAGGGGAAGGGACCTTTAGATCCAATTAGTCCGAGAATAAAGAGTCCTCAAATCTGAACTGCTATAAGCTTGAAGTCATCAAAGAAGGTAAATCACCTCCCCCTACTAGACTCATCCATGAAAAAGAAAAGGAGTCTGTAGAAATTAGCACTATAGAGAAAGGCCCTACCATATTTAACCTTAAAAAAGAGCTTGATAAATTCAAGATCCTAGTCCCATTGTCTGATCTCTTGAAACAATCCACATACAAGGCTCAAGTCTCTCAGTTTATGTTTCCTTCTGCTTCAATTCAACCACTTGAAAGTTTAAACCTCCAAGAAGAAAGGTCAATGGTTGTGTTTGGATCTCATGTTGAAGAACAAGATCCCTCCACTCCATCTTTTTATGTTACTCTGGTAGTACATGACCTCCTGCTCCATAATTACATGTTGGACTTGGGAGCTTCTCATAATTTAATGACAATGTCAGCAATGGAGCAACTGGTCTAGAGATAACCAAACCATATAAAGATCTATATTCTTTTGGCTCTAATAGGGTCAAGTGGTTGGGGATGATCAAGGAACTAGTGGTGAATTTAGCCTAGATCTCAATGAAAAGTGTCGTGATGGACATTATAGTTGTTGACATCCTTGCAAGGTTTGGTATGCTTTTTCTAGGTCTTGGGGATCAAATATCAAACGCTCCATCAAGTTGGATCTTACTTATGATACCATTCCTATCGTTCGTGGAGAGGAAAGGAAACTCGTTAAAACAGTCACAAGAGATGAACGCTCAAATAATGCTTCTGTGTATGGGACAGAAAGGGGTATCTCCTACTTCATGATGGAATAAGATGACTTCATTCTAGAAGAGACACATGTATAACCCATAGTCAAATCAGACCAACAACTCAAAGATTGTAGCAAAGTCTGGAAGCTATATTTTGATGGTGCAAACTCTAAAGAAGGAAATGGAGTAGGGGTATTATTAATATCTCAAGAGGGTAGCTTGATTCCTCTCTCTTTCAAATTAGAATTTGAAGAAACCAACAATGTGGTAGAGTATGAGCCATTATTATTAGACCTACAAGAATCAAATAATTTAAACATTGAGTTCCTGACTATATTTGGAGACTCTTAACTGGTGGTGAAGAAAATCAAGTATCAATGTCAAACTAAGCACCCCTCGCTAAGAGCCTACAGAAATGAGGTTTGGGATTTAGTTGACAACTTTTTCTTAGCTTTTAACGTCTAATTCTTGCCTAGGGAAGGAAATTTAATGGTTGATACCTTAGCTATAGCTACCAACAACTTCAAGCCACCACAAAATCGATTGCTTAGGTATGAAATTGAAGTCAGGTATAGACCCTTAGTGTCTGACAACGTGAAACACTGGAAATTGTTTAAGGATGATGAGAAAATCAAGCAATTCATGGAATTCATTGGGGAATTATCAAACTCTGTCATTGACCAAGAAGAAGAATAAGTGACAAAAGAACAACCAACTCCATGGGAGGAAAATATCGTAGGACATAGAGTTCTCCAACTGAAGGGAAATTTCATTCCACGGGTCTAGTTCCTTTAGAGAGGATATTCAAATCCAACGACGTGGCTTCTAAACCTGTTGAACAGGAAGCTGATGAACAAGTGGAGGATTGCAACATAGGCTTAGAGGACGAACCCCAAATGATCAAGTTGTCAAAAGGGATCCCTTAGCAATACAAACAAAGGTACTTAAATCTCTTAAAAGCTTATAAATATGTTTTTTCCTCATCTTATGATGATTTAAATACTTTTGATGTAAATTTTATTCAACATAATATTCCTTTAACGGGTGGGATCAAACCTTGTAAGCATAAACTCAGAAAAATCAATCCCCTTCTACTCCCATCCATTGAGAAGGAAGTGAAGAAGTTGCTTCAGGATAAGATCATTGTACCACAAAGGTACTTAGAATGGGTTGCAAATATGGTTCCTGTTAGGAATAAGAATGGATAAATAATATTGTGCATGGATTTTAGGAACCTCAACAAAGCTTCTTTGAAGGACAACTACCCATTACCTAAAATGGACCATATTTTACATACGGTAGTTGGCTCTGCTCAGATGTCTTTGGCGAATGGTTTTTCAGGGTATAATCAGGTAGTAGTTTCATCGTGATGACCAGAAGAAAATCACTTTCACTACACCTTGGGGGACCTTCATGTGCGCAAGGATTCCATTTGGCCTTATAAATGCAGGAGAAACTTTCCAGATGAAAATGGACATAGCATTCGTGCAAGAGTAGGACAAATTTGTGGTGGTTTATCTACACAATATCACTGTTTTATCCAAAACAGATGAGGATCACATTAACATCTAAAACTCACCTTTGAGAAATGTAGGAAGTATGGGTTATATCTAACTGCCAAGAAATCTCATTTCACTTTGAGCGAAGGCAAGTTGTTGGGGCACATTGTCGCATCGGAAGGGGTAAAGATCAATCCTAAGCGGGTGGAGACCATCAGTCATATTTCCCTACAAAGAAATAAAAAGGAGGTCCAAGTCTTCATAGGAAGGATTAATTTCCTGAGGCGATTTGTGTCATGTTTGTGCCTAACTACACAGAAATGGTGAAAGGCATTATGGAGATGTTGAAGAAGGAGAACGAAGTAAATTGGAGCCTAGATTCCCAGGAACCCTTCTCAAGGATCAAGAGATATTTTGCATAGGCTCCGATGTTAGTTAGCTCGGACTATTCAAGGCCATTTTACATATTTTCTTTTGCCTCGTGCCATACTGCAGTCAGTGTCTTACTACAAAAAAATAAGAAAGGCCATCAGCAGCCTATAGCTTTCTTCAGTTAGGTGTTACAGGATGTTGAACTAAAATATAATATATTGGAAAAATACACATATGCTCTAGTCAAAGCTCTAAAGGCTTTCAGATTTTATGTTTTACACTCAAACATCATGGCTTATGTCTCGACAACAGTTGTTAAGGATATTTTGGTGCAAGGGGACAGTGATGATAAAAGGGGTAAGTGTATTACAAAAATCCAAGAGTATGACGTGGAGGTAAAGCCCACTAAACTTGTCAAAGGACAAGGGTTGGCCAAAATCCTATTGGAATCTAACTATCAGGCCTTGGGGATCAACCTTTTAACAGAAGAAGATGGAGAGGGGACAGAGCCAAGACTTCAGTCCAAAAGATTCATATCAAATATGAAACCTTTGCCTGGTATCAGAATATCATCCACTATCTCCTATTTTTTAGGTGCCCAACAAAGATATAAAAATCCAAGTATAGAACATTGAGGGCTCAAACCCGAAAGTTCATTATAACCAATGGGTAACTGTACTGGAAAGAACCGGTGGGAATTCTACTACTGTGTTTGGTTGAGACAAAAACTCAAAGAGTGATGGATGAGTTCCATAGTGGCATTTGTGGGGGACACTACAACTGGAAGACCACTACACATAACATACTGAAAGTAGGGTTCTATTGGCCCAAACTATTCAAAGATGTTCACTCTTATGTTAGGTCTTGTCAACAATGTCAAGTGTTTGTTGAAAAGAAAAAATTAACTCCACTCCCCTTGATCCCTGTTTGTACACAGGAACCCTTTAGGCAATGGGCACTAGACTTAATTGGAGAGATACATCCCCCTTCCAGCAACCAACACAAGTGGATCCTCACAGCCACATATTATTTCACCAAGTGGGTAGAAGCAATCCCAGCCAGGAATGCAACTAACACTATGGTAATAAAATTTTTGGAGGAGAATATCTTGGCCAGGTTTGGATGTCCTGTGAATATTGTGACTGAAAACAACCAGACTTTTAAATCTGCAAAATTTAGTACCTTTGGTTAGAAATTTAACATCACATTTGGCCACTCTATTACCTATTATCCTTAAGGAAATGGGTTGGCTGAGTCTTCCAACAAAACAATGGTGAGGATCTTGAAGAAGACAATTGTAGAAAGCCAGAGAAACTGGGATTCTCAACTAAAATTTGCACTATGGGAAAACAAGGTCACTCCAAAAATATCCATGGGTAAATCACCTTTCAAGTTGGTCTATGGAAAATTAGTTGTATTCCCTATAAATCTTGCTATTTTGGTTGCTAAGATGCTACAAGATGTGGAAGAAGAACCCAACTCCCTGACTAGAAGGATAAATCAATTAGTGGAGCTCTAGGAGACCAGAGAATAGGTAAATCACAGGTTAGACAACTACTAGCAAATAATGAAATCCTTGTTTGATAATAAATCTAAAGACAAGCCTCTCCAACTAGGATATCTCGTTTTGAGGTGGGATGTCAGAAGAGAAGCCAAAGGGAAACATGGTAAATTTGATCCCTTACGGTTTGGACCCTTCAAGGTAGCTGAGACTAAAGGAAACAATACTTTTATGTTGGATAACTTGGAGGGTTAAATGATTGAGCTTCCTGTATATGGGAAATTCCTCAAGCTTTATTTTTAGCATTAATAGGTTCAGTTCTCATCCATTGTACATACCGGTGAGCCATTGTAAAATATCATCAATGCTTTTAGTTCTTTATATTTCTATTTTTGTTTTTATATACATGAATAAAATGACTCCATGCCTAATAAATAGAAGGCTTCTATTCTATAGGTTCTCAGCACCTTGCTAGCAAGGCACTATCCACAGTTGGAGCCAATGTTTTCACCTTCTGTAAAAAGTGTTCTAGGTGTAAAAAAGAGTGCAAAGGAGAAGAGAGGTTTTCAGCCATCTTCCAAACCATATAAGCACACAAAGACCAAATCAGACCCTCTCCAAAGAATATTTCTCTAAACAATATTTCCAATGGTATGTGGAAATCCCAGAATGGACTTCTAGATCAAAAGATAGAGCAAGTTGAAGTTTTGCCTCTCAAAACTAGAAGACAAAGGGAAAACTTGAAAAAATTCTAAGTTTGAGTTTGTGTCCATCTTCCACGTGTCCAATTGGTAATTGGCAATCAGAAGAGGAGGCATATGGTATATTGGAGATTAGAGGTCCTTAGCAGCGATGTGTTTAATCAGAGGTCTCGACACATCGCAAATTGAATATCGGAGGATTAGGTAGCATGGCATTCAATGCTTCACGTAGCAGAGCTCTGATATCGCAAATCGCACATAGACGATTGCATGTTAGTGACACTAAGTGCATATCGGTGATCCAATGATTCAAGGCAAGTCGCAAGTCAAAAATCAATGATCTTCAAGTGACCTCTATTAAGAAATTGACAGAAAAATCATTGATAGTATAAATTGTTGGGGAAATACCTTGAAACATTTAACAAAGGAAATCAGATGCAAAACCAAAAGAGGGTTGACCTTTTCTCTCTCCTCTAGAGGGCTACATCGTTGAATATAATTGGTTCTGATAAAGCTACATGGCATCTGACATCTTCATGATGTGGCAGTACAAAGGACACGTGGCATGCAGATTCAACTCTTTTAGGGGTCATAAGGGGCCAAAACAGGGTGACACATGTCACCACTCACAAGGTGACATGTGGCAAAGGATGACACCATCTCACAAATTTGCGATCGATGATCGCAAGCAGCATATAATAAGTGCTTTATAAATGAATAGAGTGGGAAAACATCTGATATCATGGGCCCAAAGGTGATGTGGATAGGTGGCATGAGGCGGGCGGCATAAATATGTGTGTTTCATGCCTTTTGATCAATGGTTGGGTGGAAGGTTAATAAATATTTTTATAAAGCGGAAAAGGTTTAACAAAGGTTTTATATGTTAAAACCTAGTGCGAGCCCTCTCCTATTCCCTCTCCATGTGGACCAGGCCACATCATATATCAGAGATCACAAGTCTTGGGGGGTGCAACCCAATGCATCATTATAAAATCGTTGATTAGAAAGTTATGATATTATAAAAGGCCCAGGCGCATATGTATTGTGGTCCCATGTCTTATGTAGTGGGACCATTTATAATGCAATGTTTCAAAGAATCAAACCTTGTCCCAGCTAAAGGGTTTTAAGCCCCTGAAGGCTTAGGCCTTGAGTCCCCAAGCCTCTATCATGTAGTTTCCACCTAAGCCCTGAAGCTAAGGCAAGGGGTGCCAATCGGAGATCGACATTCATTGTTTTGCAGAGACTGTTCAGTTTAAAGTCCTCGAATAGTCTGAGCTTTGATACACTATATGGTTGATTCACAGGGAAGGATTGGAACTGATAGATTTTTAAAGAAAGGAAAGGTGACGGATGAGTTGGTAGCTATGCTAAGAAATTGTCATCATGGGTGATCGCTCCCGGATTATGCAAAGGGAATAATTAAATTTGTTGAGACCAAAAGCAACAGGGAACTACTTAAGAGTGTATGAGGTGTAATGGGGCAAAAATGTTGCTAGAACAGAGGCCAACAAAGGATGTGGTGTGGAGATATTTTTCCAATCATCATTTAGTTTTCACATGTTTTGTTATTCGGTTGTTTTTTTATTCTGTTATTCTGTTTTATTTTAAAAATAAAATCTTTTTATTGTAATAATTTGAGGTGATAGAGCCTGCATCTTGAGACAACTAGTTAAGCAGATAGCTGGATGCTTAGGCCTAAGAAATTTTTGTAACTAATTTTCAATCTCTCCCTCTCCTTATTAAAGGAGGCAAGAAACACTTAAAGAAGGGTTCATAATTTTTGCGAAAGACTTCTCTCTTACAAGACCTTTTCCTTTTTTCCTAAAGGCTTTTCTAAAGCATGTTGTATGTTGGTTTTCTTCAAAAGACTAATACAAAGTTCCAGGTGATTCCAAATTATTAGATTTGCAATATGTTCTTCTCTCTTTGTTTCTTCATATATGTTTAAAATTATTCACAAATTGCATGTCAAGTAGTAGCTAGTTGTATTTCCCTTCAAATGTAGATTCATTTAAATCAAAACATTGATGGATAATGCATGTTTCATGGTGGAAATCAAGTCTTTAAAAAGTGCTCCATGCATCTTAGCATTTCACAACCCTCTCTCTCACTCGTTTCTCTTTGAGTCTTGATATATATAATTATTAGACCTTAAGCTTTATATGATGGACTCCTCTTCTACTGTCCCACCCTTTACTTATGTTTCAACAATTAAATCCCTGCACATTCCTGATCTGATTTGGCCACCTACGAGTTGAAGATTATTTCCTGAGTACTCATGTGTACAATCTACTTCATATATTGTACCTTTATGAATGGTTCTAAATCAAATCCATCTACATCATTTGTGACAAACCGAAGTATTGCAAGTATTTAATATAAATCTGTCAAGCACTCTTTTGGATGTCCTAGGAAATGGTCTCCCCCTTCAACTCGAGGTTGTCTCTATGAATATTTCATATCTCCTGCAGAACTTGTGCTATAGGTGCTAGAAAAATTGACAACACTTCCATTGCATTGCCAAGTGTTGTTGCTACAACAACATTCTCCAAAATCTCACTACCTTCTAATTTTGGAGCCTACCTTATGGTCGTAAAAAGTGTCACCTTCATTTTCAAGAATCATTTTGTGTTGTTTCATATGTCTTAAATGTTCTTTAATGTTCTCAAGTGTCTTTGCATTGATTAGAGCATCCTTGTATGCATTTCATGGTTATAACACCTGGTTGTTGTAAAATGACACTTTTGGGTTGTAGTCGCACACACTTCATCGTTATACTTGAGGAATGTGCATGCAATGGATTTTTGATGTATATTCATTATTGAGTAATCTTATAGAAGTTTTCTCGATGATTTAGTACGTGTCGCACATGGTTTTATGTTTATAACTCATCTTTATCACCCCTTGATCTATCATCCAAACTTAGACAAATTTCAGTTGCAAAATGAGCCCATTATGGCGAAGAGTGCATGAGTGCACTTTGAAGACTTGATGGGGGACCCTTCATTGTTCATAAGTGTGTGTTGCGCCCTCCTTGGGAGCTAGGCACACTCCAAAAGCATGAATCCCCTTCCCTATTTTGAACTGCGCCCTCAAAAAGTGACTAAGTCTTCCTTGAGAGCACTCCGAAGCTCAATCCTTCAATGTTCCCTGATGTGCCATGAACCCTCCTGAACTGACTTTAGCACACTGACACACCCTAAAGGCACAAAGCATCAACCTTCAACCTTCAATAGTTTTCCCTGCGCCCTTCCTGAGGCCTCTTAAGGGTGATATTTGCTCATCATGGGTGATTGGAAAAGTAGATATTCCAGGGACCTCATGGAAAATTCACACAAGGAAGATCAAGAAAAGAGGAGAAATAAAGGAAGCATGAAAATAACTAAGAACACACTTGAAACTTAATGATTAAAGCACCCAAAAGGCTCCAAGATGGAAGACCCTTTGGAGGGTGAAAGTGCCACAATCATAATATAAAAAAGAGAAAAGATAGAGTGGTAGCCATGTCATCACTAGAGAGATTTCATGTCACCAGCCACTATCAGTCCCATTCATAAAAGATAGTGACATGTCAAGGCTCATCATATGATGATGTGGAAGTCATGATGTAGTATTGTAATCATTGTAAAAGAAAAAATGTAATGTGTGGAAGTCCAAGAGTCATATGTGGAATGTGGAAGGTCACTTAGTAATATATGGACAAACTGTGTTTAGGAGAAGTCCAAAATTCATATAGAGAAGTCCAAAAAACATTGGAAGTTGAAGACTTGTTTAGAAGTCCAAAGGGCACATTAGAAGTCCAAGAGTTGTTAGGGTAATTTAAGAGTCATGGGGATATGAAAGGTCAATCCCCTTATTATAAAAGTAACCTCATAACTCGAGCAAATGGCTTTTGGAGGCTTAATATTTGGAGAGCTAGTCTTATATTCTCTACTTGGCATAAGAGAGAAACTATTCTTTGGAGAAGAAAGAAGAGACTTAATGTTCCACTATTGGAACTAATGTTCACCACTGTAATTGATGTACATGGATATTTCACGTTATAATTAAAGCTATATGAGCCAAAAAAAATTCAAGCATGTATCACATATGTTTTAGGACTATTCTTTGGACTTTTACTTTATATGTTCCTAAAGCCTTGGTTGGACAAACGCTCTCGAAGCCCTAGAACAACTTGGGTTGAGTTACTAGTCCTGGAAGCCTTGGTTGGAAAAACGCTCTAGAGCCCTTGGTGGGTTGATTTACTAGTCCTGGAGCCTTGGTTGGACAAATTATCTAGAGCCCCGTGGGAGTTATGGGTTGAGTTACTAATCCTGGATCTAGGTTAGAACAAACAATATAGAGCCCTGGACAGCTTACATAGAGACTAATCTGGTGATGTTAGTGATGTCTGATAGTGAGGTGGAATCAATGGTGGAGGGTTGAGGTGGTTTGGCCTCTGGAAGTGTTGTTTTAGTTTTGGTTGATTTATTCCATGATATCCCACATTCATGCTTGGAATATGGAACAGGGGTTATTGGCTGAAAGAGAGATTTGGTTCAATCCAATCTATGGTTAGGTGGTACGTGGAAGTCCCTGACTTGGTTGGAATTTTCATATGTTAATAAGAGGTAATTTTTATTGTGATCTATGAGAATATGTATTGATTATGATGGTGATATTATGACTGAGTTTCAATGGTTTATATGTTGGTTATTTGTTGATTATATGTTGGTTATATGATGTATAATGTTTATGGCTCTTGACATGTTTGATGAATATATGAATGTTTGATGAATTCATGGACTAATAAATTTTATTTAAACAATTATGAGAGGGCATTAGACCTTCTTGGTGATTCTCAGATAAGTATCAAACCCCTATGTTCAAATATGCATTCATGACCTGTAGATTACATGTTTTTCACATGTTTGACGAAATGTATGTCATGGTTGGGCTTGGTTAGGTCAATTCCTTCATCAAGTTTTATGTTAGATGCTTTTTCCTTGTGTCATTTATTGTTTTGGAAATTCTCACCAAGTTCTGTGTAGTGATCTAGATTCTAGCCCTCAAAAGGTGGAATAGATTTCATGGTTGCGGGCATAGAACTGGGAAATGGGGGCTATAGTCACTCCCTTACAGGATTATGCATGTGACGAGAGGCATGTAGTCACATGGATGCGAACTTGTGCATGTGATTGGGAGTTCAAGCGAGTGAAAAAGTAAGTTAACTTAGGGTTTGGGCACCTGGAGTGATTGTTTATAAGCTCTTGGGGGTCCTGTAGCTCCTGAGGAAGGTTAGTAAAGTTTAGGTTTGTCAAATCCACTTCATTAACTATACTTAACATAGTAACTCTTCATCACATGTTTACCCTGGTGGACTGGTGAACTTGGGTAAATGTCTGAGGAGATTGTTACATAAGGTGGGTTTTTCTCAAGGGATTAAACTCCAACTGCTAGTTGAGATAGGGATTTCATAGGCTCTCCCACCTCCACCCAGCAACTATTTAGCAGTCAATAATTGCACAGGGAGTCCATAGACCTCTTTCCTGCACCCTTTATTTGTTAAATAGCCAGTAAATTCGAGGGAATCAAGATATTTATTCTCCATCCTAGTATTTCAAGGGAGTCTAGAGATTCAAATCTCCACCCTTCAAATCATGTGATAATGGTTCCACCCAATGAAGGGAATCTAGGAATCACTACCAAAAACTAGATGAACAAGCAAAAACAATTAAGAACTTTCCCTTAGTAGGTATCCAAGGATCAAATCTCCACCTTGACTGTCAAGGGAATCCATATAAGATCATCTCCACCCTCCAACACCGAGGCATCCAGAGACTTATCATCACCTGATGAGAATTATTTATGTGCTCTTGTTTCTCAACCAAGATATATCTATCTATCTATAGATATATATATATATATATATATATATATATATATATATATATATATATATATATATCTTATCAGAGAGTTGTAGATGTACAAGACTCCTCCTTCCTCACAGATGTTGTCAAATGTCTCAAGAATAGGGATATGGACAATTTCTTTGCAGTCTACCACATAATGTCTACAACTTAAGGATGGTTATGCCTCTAGGAGAAAATCCTAGTAACCTCGATTTAATAAACATGAGATCCCAAAAATATAGGTTTTTTATTCCACCATTCTAGGATACTCCTCCATGTTTCTCCTATCTATAATTATCTTTGTTACATCGATATTCCCTCTAATGTCCCTTTTATCTCTCATCCACCATGGTCTTGTTATGAGTGATCATGTTGAATGTTGTCTGTCTTCCCTTCCTTCTCATCCACCCTCATTCTATTATGTGTGGTTGACTTCCACTATCCCCGGTCCCAGCGTAGCCCATACTTCATAATTTTTTGTCTTTTTTGCCTTGTAAATTTTTCCAAGGCAGTATGCCTTCTCATCCTTCTTATTTAGCTCAATTAATTTAGAAAACTAGTCCATTCAAATCACACCAACCAACATTCAATGGTTGTCATAAAATAGTTTAGACTTCATGTTGTAAGGAAATCTTAACTATCCCAGGCAGGTAAGTCACCTCAGCTCTAGAATTCATGTCCCTTGACTCAGCCCTTTTTCTTCAATATTTGCATTGCATACATGTGTGGAAAATAATTTGGGGTGCCACAAAACCCTCCCCCTTGGGGGAACAATATCCTCATTGTTATTTGTCCATATACAACTAAAAATAAATGCTTAAAAATAAACATACTACTTATGGAGCTTTATATACACAACTTTGTAGAGTATTTACAAATTTATATACATTTGCTTCAACCAACAAACAAAAAAGGATATGATGCCTGCATTGAATCAGGAATTTCCCAAGGGGTGTCCTCAGGCCCAAAGTGTCTCCATTGCACTTTGACTTACTCTATTGCTCGATTTTTAAGTGTCAGGTTACTCGGTCTAGGATGAATAGTGGCCCTAGCTGAAACTCCTCCTCTATTTCCACTTGTATCATAGACTAATCAATCACATGATTAGAGTCCTATACACATTTTTTAAGTAAAGAAACATGGAAAACATAATGGAATTTTACTAATGGAGGTAAGGCAATCCTATAGGCCACTGAACACATTCTTTCAAGTATCTTGAAATACCCACAAAACCATGGTGCCAACTTCGCATGTGACTCAATCTTCAAAGAACTTTTCTTGGGTCTAACTCCCAAGTAAACATGTTCTCTAACTTGGAGCTCCTTATGCACCCTATGTTGATCTGCATAGCTTTTCTTCTTGTCATGTTCCACCTTTAAATCATTCTTGACAATCTGCAGTTGGTACTTCATCTCTTTTAGCATATCAGGCCCAATAAGGACCCTATTCATTGGTTCACTCCAACTGATAGGAGTATTATAACTCCTTCCATAAAGTGCCTTGAACAGGCCCTTCTTTAGAGATTCTTGGTACCCATTGTTGTATGCAAACTCTACAAGTGGAAGAAACTCTGACCACTTCTTTTGTTGGTGCAACACATATGTCCTCAACATGTATTCAAATATTCTATTTGTCATCTTTATTTTCCCAACTATTTATGGATGATAGGTTATATTGAAGAGCAAATTTTGTCCCCAAACTTGCAAATATTTCCTTCCAAAATCTTGAAGTGAACTTGGAATCTCTATCTAAAATTGTTTTCTTAATAACTCCATGCAACCTCACAATCTCCTTTATGAATATTTGAGCCACCTCACTAGATGAATTGGTGGATTTAACTACTACAGAATGAGCCACTTTGCTTAACTTGTCAATTACCACCACAATTGCATCATGTTATCTAGATATTCTTCGTAAACTAGTAATGAGATCCATGGAGATCACTTCCCACTTCCATTCTGGAATAGGAATGAGATGCAATCAACTTTTTGATTGTTTACATTTGGCCTTCACTTCCTGACATTCCATGCATTTAACAGCAAAATCAGCTAGTTCCTTTTTCAATTTAGGCCAATAGTAAAAGTTTTTAATGGCCATGAAGGTATTTGCTATCATGGGTTACCAAAATGTGGCTTAGCATGAAACTATGTCATTATGGTCCTCTTGAAATCCTCAATTTTTGGAACATAGATTCTATTCTTGAATCTAATTAGACCATCATTTCTGAGATGATATTCCTCATCCTTTCCATCCTCACCATCCTGTTGTATCTTTTCCTTTATCTATCAGTATTTCTCATCATGTTTCCTTGAATTTTTTCCTTATTCTCCTAAGTCCAATCCATAAGAGCTTATGGTTTCCATGTGATTTAATTGAATCCTTCTATTGAGTGCATCGACAACCCTATTTTATTTTCCCTTGATGCACTTGATTTCAAATTTTATGTGCTACTAGAAGTTTGCACAAAAAATAAGACACATCCTTTTCTCCTACTTCTCTTGGCTTGCATGGTTGAAATTAGTCTCACAGATATGGGCTTCTAATTTCCTTGCAATAGCCTTCCTTCCCCATGTTCATTGAAGAACTCATTTTCCTTTTCAAAACAATCCACCTTGGTGTGGTTCTTGTACAACCAACCCATGCCCAAGAGTATGATATATGATCGTAGTGGGAGCAAATTGAGGTCTGCCACAATGGGCATTCCATTTAACCCAATTTGTAAATCGTTCACCCAATACTCAACCCTCTTCTTTATTCTCATGGCTAATTAAACTAGCCAAGATTCCTCATGTGTTTCGTTGTTCAATTGGCATCATTCCACAAGCATAATTGGTATTACACAGCTATAATTAGAACTGGGGTTGATAAGAAATAATTTTATCGCAAACCTTACATCCCATATTGATTATGGAGGCTTGACGGTATTCATGTTGATTTTCACCAACTACATATATTATGGGTATGCTCTGCACTATACGAGCCTCATGTGTGTTATATATTCATGGTCCTATGTTAATATGATGTGGGAACTCATTCATGCGGTGATTCTCTCCACATTTCCAACATCGCAAGGGATCCTTGGTCTCAACCCCATGCTACTCTCCACAGGTTGGTGCACACAACCTTTGTTAGTTGAACTATTTTTTTGTTGTGATCGACTTGCATCGGACATGTACATACCTTCTTTTTTGTTTGATATTTTCTTGTGACATTTATTTTTATCCTTATTGTTTCTCTTTTCTTTCCAATCACCCTTAGTCTCTAGCCTGCATTTTGATTGTTCATAATAGTGTTTCAACTTTTTAATGGCATCGTCTAATTTTTTATGTTCATGATATTCAATTTGAACTCTTAATGATAGGGGCATCCCATGTTAAATTATAGAAAGAAAAGGCTTCATTTGACTTCTGCCTTAGTCAAATAAGGAAATTCAAATTTCCATATTAGCAGGATGACTTGAGTTTCAGTTAGCATGAGTGACATGGCCGAGTCACTTAGTTAAGTTGGTCAATTCGAGTTTGTGGGAAATAAGTAGAGTTGTGCATTAGTTTATTGCTAAGATATAGAAATCTAGAGTTGTGGTTAGTGAAATTAAATTATCTAAGCTCTAGTCATGAATAGAGTTAGTATGAGTTCAGTTGAGTAGTTGTAAATGTTGCTAACTCACTAATCTCTTAGTTAACTAGTCAATTTACTAAAAATATCCCTAGTCATGCATGCAATTTGAATTGCCTAGTTGAGTGTAGGGAAAAGGCATAATTGTATTTATTATTGTATATTATTAAGTGTACAGAGTGGGTATGTAGAAGATGAGATAATTTCCTCATTATTGCACAAGGAAATAGGAGTGATTATAGGAATGTGAGTGTAGGCAGAGCAAGTGCAGGAATGTGAATGTAGGTAGAGCGAGTGTAGGAATGTGAGTGTAGACAAAGCGAGTGTAGGAACACAAGTGTAGGTAGAGAGAGTGCAGGAACACGACTGCAGGAAGAGAAAGTGCAGGCTTAGTATTTTCTAGATCAGTCTCAAGAGGAGGAGATAATTATTGTAGTGCAAGTTGAGTTTCAAGGATTGAATTTGTCATTATAATAGATCAAGTGTCTCATTTCATATAATACAAACTACGAATGGTTTTTTCCTAGTTTTGTTCCCCAAAAAAAATAATGTGTTCATTTTGTTTGAGTGATTACATGTGTTTCTATTGTATATTTTCCTTTTTGTAGATTGAGTTGAAGAAATTTGTGTCTATTGTTTTCAGTTTGAATTCATTCTTAGTTGCAAATTTTGAGCTACTTCTACATGGTATCATAGATATTGAAAACTGCATAGAAACCAATTTCTTGATTAGCTCATAGAGAAATTTCGAATAGAAAATTTGTGGTGCATGATTATGAATTCTACAAGTGTATGAATTTCTTCAGTGCAAGAGAACAATGCGAGTTTCCAGGAGGGAGTAGAGAGATTTCCCGCCAGGAGATCAAGACATAGAGGGAGTCTAGTATCAGATGGAGAAGCCCTATGGAAGCTAGTATTTCAGGATCTGGGGAGATTAGACTCATTATTACAGTAGTAGTAGTAATGTGGAAGTAGTAGTAGTAGCAGTATGCGTATATTAGAGTTCAATTTGTATGCATATATGCCTCCAGGAGTGAGGTGGGTCGATATAGAGCCTTAGTCGTTGAGTTGCAAAGAATTGAGAAGGATCCATAGGAGAGAAACAACAATTGCAGTATACTCTTCTCGTGGATCATTACCCTTTGTACAGGGGCCCAAAGTATTCAGTAGCAGAAGGATTAGTGTCAGTTGATGCAATCATATCTTAAGTGATAATTGCAAACTATAAATAGTTTGAGACTCAGGAGACAGTTGCAGCTCAAAGACACAGTTGATTCAGTATTTTGGATGCTTCTCAATTGCATTTGTTGTAGTAGCAACAACAACAGTGAGAGGTATTGTTAATTGTGTTATAGTACATTCCAATAGAGGAGTAGGATTGGGTTTGTTCAAAACCCTTTTCTTCCTAAGAGGGAGTGTTAAATTGTAGCAAGAAAAGGCTTCATTGGACTTGTCCCTTAGTCAAATGAGGAAATTCGAATTTCCACATTAGCAGAATGACTTGAGCTGTAGTTAGTAGGAGTGACATGGCCAAGTCACTTAGTCAAGTCTGTTAATTCGACTTTATGGATAAGAAGTAGAGTTGTGCATGAATTGATTACTAAGATCTAGAAATATAGTAGAGTTATGGTTAGTGAAACTCATTTATTTGAGATCTAGTCATGAATATACTCAGTATGAGTTCAGTTGAGTAGTTGTAAATATTGTTAGCTCATTGATCTCTTAGTTAACTAGTCAATTTACTAAAAATAACCCTAGTCATTCATGCAATTTGAATTGCCTAGTTGAGTGAAGGGAAAAGTCATAATATTTGTATTTATTAATGTATACTATTGAGTGTCGAGAGTATGTAACACCCTCCTCCCACACTTACCCATGCTCATCAGTCAACCGGGTTATTTGATGAAGGGATACTATGATCTAACTCAAACTCCTAGGTATAGTTAAGGAATTGGAATCGTCCAACCAAACTTTTACTGAGCTTCCTTGGGAACTACAGGAGCCCCAAAGTCTAAACAATCACTCCAAGTGCTCAGACCCTGAGCTATACTTCCTTTTCACTAAAGTGGACTCCCATATGCAGGCATAACACTACCTAAATTTGACTATAACCCTCTAGTTGCATGGACTACCCTTCCTCCCAATTAATGCAATTTAATTTACTCAGTTTAATGCCTGTAAACCTGAGATCTGAGGCACTTTTTCAAGGCTAGGATCCAGACCTTTGCCTAGAACTTGATAGAAATTTCTAGAACGATAAAATACATCAAGACAAAATATATATATATATATATATATACAAAACTTAGTCAAGCACTTAACCTAGACAGACCCAACCATGAAAGTCATTTCGTCAAACATATTGAGAACATGTAATATACAGGTTATATATGAAAATCTGATCATAGGGGTCTCATACTTATCTGAAAATCGTCAGGAAGGTTTTATGCCTTCTCACAATAGATACATTATCATCTATTAGCTCATACGTTCATTAACCTTTCATTTACTAATCAAAACATGATGAGAGCCATAAATAAATTATGTCATAAAACCATGCTTATAACTAGAATATAACCAAAATAATAACAATGATAGAAAAACCATTAAAGCCACATAATAACATGTATAATTACTCATGAAATACAAGGGAAAATATCTCTTCCTAACATATGCAAAATCCAACCAAGTGAGGGACTTCTACATACCACCTAACCATATATTGGGTTGAAACAAATCTTTCTTTCAACCAATCACCCCCGTGCCATAGTCCAAGCATGAATGTGGGACTCAAAACAAAACAACCATGGCTTCCTCAGGCTTTACCGCATATCCCTCAATTACCAGTCAAGGGGTTTCTAGCCTGAAACCCTCATATATACAACCAAGATTTACTGCAATCCCGCCATTACTAGTCAAGGGATTCCTAGGCCAAACAATAAACATACACTACCAAGATTTACCACAATCCTACAAAAACTGATCAAGGGATCACTGGGCCCTAAACTAGCTTGTATTCCTTCATATTTCTTCACTAATACCTTGAGGAGTCTTACCATTTCCACCCTCAGTCTTTATCATGTTTCCCACCATTACTGGTCAAGGGATTACTAGGCCGTTGGGAATTTTCTTGAGACCACCTCACCAAATTCCAAAACCATCCAAAAATCCAAAGCTCAACCAAGTAAAAGAACCCCCTCACACCATGGTTATCCAGAAATGGCAAGGAAAATATAAAACCACTACCACACTTAGAAAAATCCATGCCAATGATAGAAAGAGAACCAAATACACACATGCATGTACCATGAATGCCAAAACTAGCAAGGAAATCATACCTGCAACTCAATACCTGCAAGTAATCTCATTGTAGCCACTTGATCCAACTCTTACTCACTTGATATTTGCTTCCCTTTTCTTCCTTGTCCTTCCTTTGCCTTCCTTTTTCCAATGCTATAGTGCTCCAAGAATGCTCTAAGTATGCAAGAGTTTGAGAGAGAGAAAATAGAGAGAGAGATCTCTAAAAATAAACTAAAAAAAGGTTTTGAATTAATACTCAGAATCCGTTTTATCAATGAGGCCTCTGTTTTCTTTAATTGTGCTCTATTTTCCTTCAATTTCCCCCTCACATTCAACCTACGACCTTTCAACTTCCTTTTCTCCTATTTTCCTTTTTTCATAAGTAAAATGCCAATCAATGCCTCTTTGCCTTTCCAATACCTTTTTCATTGCCTTTGCCAATTTCATTAGCCATAATAACAAAATTAACACCCACTAGTATTTTTTACGTAAAATTCATCTTGGAATATGTGTCCCATGTCCTTGGCCTTATTTTTACATTATTAACTTTATTACAGGAGCTTTTAACTCAGGGTTGTTACAGACCCCTCCTCCTTAGGGGAAGATTGTCCTCGGTGTTGTATGACACCTACAACTAGAAAATACCATTGAAAAGAAAAACATACTACCCATGGAGCTTTATAGTTTATTTCGATGTAGTATTTATAATATCAACCTCTTGAAAATCAAACCAACATGACAAACATAACAACATGACAACGGTACCGCTTATTGGAGCTTTATAACACATTTCGTTGCAGTATTTACAATAACGATCATACATAAATATGTAAATATACCAAAACACATTTTCCTTCATTGGAAAATAATGAAGGATACATAGCCTACATCTGATCATCCATCTCCCATGTAGTTTCGTCGGGCCCAAAGTGCTTCCACTGCACTTTAATTGCTCGATTACTCAGTCCTGAAGCATGAGCATTTTTCATTGCAATATGCACTAAGGTTATGGCTAGAATTCTCCCTCTGGCTCCACCTACAATATAGACCAATCAATCACATGATCAACATCTTTTACATATCTCTTAAGCAAAGAAACATGGAAAACGTCACGAACTTTCATTGTTGGAGGAAGTGCATGTCTGTAGGCCACTGGTCCAGTCCCCTCAAGGATCTCGAAAGGACGACAATACCGAGGCTTCAACTTCATGCATGACCCAATCTTCAAGGATCTCTTCTTGGGATTGATGCACAAGTACACATGCTCCCCAACCTTAAACTCCTTAAATGTCATGTGATGATCTGCATAACTTTTTTTGTCTATCCTATGTTTCCTTTAGATTCTTCTTGATAACCTACATTTATTATTTCATCTCTGCCAACATGTCTGGTCCTATCAATAGCTTGTTCACTGGATCACTCCAACTTATGGGAGTATTACAACTCTTCCCATAAAGTTCCTCAAACGAACTCATCCTCAGTGACTCTTGATACCCATTGTTGTAATAAAACTCAACCAGTGGAAGATACTCTTCCCACTTTTGATGTTAATGCATAAAACACATTCTCAACATTTCCTCCAAAATCCTGTTGACCCTATCTAACTTTCCATCTATCTGCAGATGATAATTTGTACTGAAGGCCAAATTTGTACCCAAACCTACAAATAACTCCTTCCAAAACCTAGAAGTGAACTTCGAATCTCTGTTAGACAAAATATTCTTAGTAATACCATGCAATCTCGCTATCTCACTGATGAAGACATGCTACCTCACTAATTGAACAGGTATACTTAACTGGAATAAAATGAGCTACCTTAGTTAATCTATCAACCACAACCATGATGGAATCATGTTGTCTAGATGTCCTTAGAAAACCTGTAATGAAATCCATATAAATGACGTCCCATTTCCACTCGAGAATCAAAATCGGCTGTAGTAGACCACTAGGATGCATGTAATCTACTTTTACTTTTTGACAATCCAAGCATTTAGCCACAAACTCTGCCACTTCCTTCTTCAGATTTGACCATTAGTAGAACTTCTTCACTGATGTCAGTGTCTTTTGATATCTTGGATGACCTTAACATGGCTTAACATGAAACTCCCTCAAGATAAGCTTCTTGAGCTCATTGTTGTCTGGCACATAGATTTTTTCCCTAAATATAACCAAACCATCTAATGTGAGATGATAGTCCACCTCCTAATCACATGTACCCTACTATTGTAACTTATGCCTAAGCTACCTATACCCATCATCTTATTGTTCAGCCTATAAGATACAGTCCTATAAATCTATCCCATATGAACTCAAAGTTTTTATGTGATTTACCCATACTCTTTTGCTAAGAGCATCTACAACCCTATTCTTTTTTCCTTTATTGTACTTGATCTCGAAGTCAAACTCACTAATTGTGGCCAACCATCTAGCTTGCCTAGAATTCAGATTAGGTTGGTAAAATAAATATCTCAAGCCACTATGATCAATCATCAACACAAACCTCCTACCAAGAATACAATGCCTCTGCATCTTCAATGCATGGATGATTACTGCCAACATAATATCATGTGTCAGATAGTTCTTCTCATGCTCATTTTGTTTCCTTGACCCATAGCATACCACTTGTCCCTCATGCATCAGGACTCCACCAAGTCCTCTTCTACAAGCATCTGTATACACCATGAACTCTTTGTCTAGTTCTAAAACCTTTAGAACTAGAGCATTTGTTAGCAACTACTTCAAATTCTCAAAACTAGTTTCACATTCCTCTGTCCATTCAAATTTCTTTCCCTTCCTCTGTAATGATTTGATGGGATATTAAATCCATGAGAAGTTCTTGATGAACCTCCTGCAGTAACTTGCTAACCCCATGAATGATATGACCTATTCCACATTCGTAGGAGCTACCCATTCCATGATAGCTCTTATATTTTCTGCATCCACTGTTATGCCTTCCCTAGAAACCACATGTCCCAAGTAACGTACCTATGTCTGAAAGAAACTACATTTGCTAATTTTGGCATATAACTGTTGCTCTCTTAGCAATCTCAATATTGTTGCTAAGTGTTCAACATGCTTTTAACATTCTTAGAATATATCAATATATCATCAATTAATACAATCACAAACTTGTCTAGATAAAGATGCAACACATTATTCATCAAACACATGAAAGTAACTAGAGCATTAGTCAAACCAAAAGGAACTACAAAAAACTCATAGTCACCATACCGAGTCTGGAAATCAATCTTGTAGATGTCCTCTTTTTTAATGCATACCTGATGGTATCTGAATCTCAAGTCAATCTTTGAGAACATTGTTTCTCTCATCAAATGGTCAAACAAATCATCAATCCTCGACAACAGATACCTATTCTTGATAGTTACCTTGTTCAGTTGCCTGTAATCAATGCACAATCTAAGAGTACCATCTTTCTTCTTCACAAACAATATTAATGCACCCCACGGTGATACACTTGGCCTTATGTATCCCTTGTCAAGAATTTCCTTCAAATGCAACTTCAATTCCACTAGATTTCGAGTGCTTATCGTGTAAGGTTCCTTTGATTATGGTGTTGCTCTTAGTACCAACTCAATAGAAAATTCCACTTCCCTATGAGGAGGAAAATCTGAAATATTTGTTGGGAATACATCCTGAAACTATTGCAGGATTGGGTACCTCTTCAAAACTTCTACATCCTCAACATCCTTATCTTTGTCACTGGAAATATGCACTGCAAATAACACACACCCTTTCCTATGACTATGATTTTCTTGCATAGTTGCAACCATTCTAACTGATGTAGCATTCTTCTTACCCTATAAAATTCTTTGTCCTCCATTGTCATCCAGACACTCAATAGCCTTGTCATAACAATCTACTTTAGTCCTATGAAGATACAACCAATACATACACAGAAGGATATTATATAATCCCAATGGAAGTACATTCAAATGCATTGATGTAAGCATACCATTCAACTCAAATGCATAAGATCTTACCCAAAGATGAACTCCTTTCTTAGTACCTGTAGCCAACTACACTAACAAGACTCTGCATGCACTTCTTTTCTCAAACCACACTTATCCACTAGGTCAGGGTTAACTTAACTATAATTATATCCAAGGCAATCAAAATAGAAACAATGTAATCACAAATCTTATCGTCCATCTCGATAATTGTAACAACCCCAAGTTAAAAGTTCATGTGATAAAATTAATAAAGGAAAAATAAGACCAAGTTCATGGGATATGTATTCCAAGATGAATGTTGGGTAAGACATCTTAGTGTGTGTTCATTTGGTTTATTATGGCTAAATGGAAATTGTCAAAGACAATGGAAAGGGCTTTGGAAAGGCAATAGGTGTTAATTGGTATTTTATTTATGAAAATTAAGGAAATTATGTGAAAAGGAAGGTGAAAGGTCACAGGTTTCATGTGAGGAGGAAAATCAAGAAAATATAGGCATCAATAATAAAAAGGCTTATGAGGATCAATTCACAACCTTTTTTCATTTTTAACTTGGAGCTCTCTCTCTATTCACTCTCTCATACTCTCATATGCTTAGAGTATTCTTGGAGCATTCTAGCATTGGAGGAAGGAAGGAAAATGAAGGACAAGGAGGCAAAGGGAAGCAAAGATCAAGCAAGGAAGATTTGGATCAAGCGCCTACATCAGGATTACTTGTAGGTATTGAGTTGCATGAATTATTTCCTTGCTATTTTTGTCATGCATGTGCATATTTGGTTCTTTTGTTGTCATTGGCATGGGTTTTTCTAGGTGTGACAGTGATTTTCAGTTTTGCCTTGCTATTTCCATATATCCATGGTATGATTGGGTTCTTTTAGTTGGTTAAACAAGATTTTCAAATGGTCGAAACTAAGTGGGGTAGTCTCAGGAAAATTCCCAAAGTCCTAAGAATTCCTTGACGAGTAATGGCGGGATACATAGTAAATCCTGAGGATAGAGACGAGAAAATTCCTCATGGTTTAGGTAGACAAATCTAGAGGCATCCATGCTTTTTTAGGGTCTGGTGATCCCTTAACTGGTATATGGCGGGATTATGGTAAATCATGTAGTGTATGTTTCTTTATTTGGGTCTAAGAATCCCTTGAACAGTAATGGTGGTATGTATGGTAAAGCCTGGTGGTATCAATGAGGGTTTCAGGCCTTGGATTCTCTTGACCAGTAATGGTGAAGCCCTGGTTAGTTTTGTCATGAGTTTCACATTCATGCTTGGAATATGGCATAGGGGTGATTTGCTGAAAGAAATATTTGGTTCAGCCAAATCTATGGTTCAATGGTATGTGGAAGTCCCTGACTTGGTTGGCTTTTGCATATGTTAATAAAATATCTTTTCCTATTGTATTTCATGACTAAATGTGATTTTTATTATGTGGATTTTATTTTTTTCTATGATTGTTATTATGTTGGTTATATGATGGTTATAAGCATGGTTTTATGACAAACTTTGGTTATGGCTCTCATCATGTTTTGTTTAGTAAATGAAATGTTAATGAATGTATGACCTAATAGATAATAATGTAGCTATTGTGAGAGGGCATCAAACCCTCTTGAAGAATCTCATATAAGTATGAGGTCACTATGTTCATATGTGTTTATATGACCTGCACATTACATGTTTATGATGTGTTTAACAAAATTCTTGTCATTGTCAAGATGATCTGGTCAGTTCCTAGCTCAAGTTTTGCATTAGAGGCCTTGTCTTCTTGTTATTTATCATTTATGATAACTTCATCTAGTTCTGGGTAGAGGCCTGAGTCTTATCCCTAAAAAAATGGCTCAAATTTTGGGGTCAATTGCAAAAAACTACATGGAAAAGACCATAGTATCATGGAGGCCTTGCTGTGGGAGTGACTAGAGTCTTTCCTTTGCATGGAGTGATTCTTATAGGAGCGAATGGGCATTTACGTCAGTAAAAAGAAAGTTAAGTTAGGGGTTGGGCACCTAGAGTGGTTGATTAGCCTCTAATGGGTCTTATAGCTCCTAAGGAAGGTCAATTTTGTTTTGGTTTATCTAGTACACTTCCTTAATTGTACCTGGGGAGTTGAATCAGATCATAGTAACTCTTCATCACATGTTTACCCTGGTGGATTGGTTAGCTTGGGTAAATATGGGAGGAGGGTGCTACAAAGTGGTATCAGAGCAGGTCCCATTCTCTTCGAGTGATGTCCGGTTTTCATACTCTTTAGCTGATATTTGATACCGCAGAGTGGTATCAAAGCATGTTTCACCCCTTGGACTAGATGGGCAAAATATGGTTTTCATGCATGCATGTCAGTTGAATATGCATTTGTTGTGTATGTTTGTTGTCTATGTGGATGTATGCATTAATTTTCATGGTTATAATTATCATGCATGGGGTTATGGTATGCCATTGGCATGGTCATGCATGATAACTGGATGATGATTGAGATGATGTCTATATACTACTATGATTAAGTTTATACATGTATTGTGCTAATCTGGTTGATCTTGTAGATGAGATATCCTCCCATGAACTATACTAAGCTATTTTTATTATGTTTACATTTTTGTTTAGCTGACATGGTATACTTGCAAGAAGAATATCAAATATGACTAGCAAGATGGTAGACTACAGTTCATGAGACTCTCCCTATAGATCATATTATCAACATGGTGATGAGTACTCCCCTCACATAGAATACACTTTGAGAAGTATGAAGGTATAAATAAGGAGTTGCAAAGCGGATAATGACATGATAATTCAGTCGCAGAAGATACTTGCCAGGGCACAAGAGAAAAAAGTAGAAGTTAATTCAGTGATTCTTCAGAGCTTGTCAAACTTATAGAGGTGAGGACCTCTTAGGATCAATCATGGACAAGAGGATGGGACTATTGGAGCCTATGGTAGAAGATCTCATGATGGACATAAGTTGGACAGGGATGATACCATCAGGGATGCAAGATTCTTGGGTACACCTAATAGGATACATAGTGGCCATGGGATTATTTTCATTCTGGTTCAAATAGGTACCATGGTCATCATCGCCATCATCTTCACAAGAGAAGTGATAGGGGATATTTGTTGGATGAGTTCAAGAAATCCAAGACACCTACATTTGATGGAGAAATGAAGAAGTCACATGATACAAAATCTTGGTTTCTTGGAATGAATAAGTTCTTCAGGTTGCATGATTACTCAAAAGAACATGAAGGCCAAAATAGCTACATTGAGTCTTAAAGGTAAAGCAAACATTTGGTGGGAAGACGTTAATAATTTCAGAGGCATTCAAGAAGAGGAGTTGACTTAGAGGGAGTTTGAAATAATTTTCAGGAAGAAGTATATACCAAAGAGACAATATGATTATAAGGTTTTCTAATTTTAATGTGTAGATCCTAAACTTCTCATGAAATTTACTAAATCACAAGACTAGAATCTACTCTTCCAATCTTTGGAAGTAAATTCACGATCGAGAACAAAAATTATTAGCATGCATCAAGATTCAACACACATACACATAGATATATATAGGGGAAAGGAACTGCTCAATATGCTTGCTCAAGCTTTAACACAACCTGCACCTATATCTTCTATCCTATGCCTGACTGACTGAACCTGACCCATACTTAGCCAGTTTCAAGCCTTCCCAAGCTCCTAATTTCTTGCACAATTCTTGAGCAAGTAGGCTCTTATTCTTTAGGAATTTCCTCCAAAATGCTTGCACAATTCCTAGGATTGATCACTTGACCAATACAATAAACTATACACTCAATCTAGTATATAATTAATTGTACACTGCCTTGGAATCTCCACCACAACTAGGAAACTCAAGTTCTTTCCATGCATGAGCTAATTATTAGTTGATTGATAAGTTAACTAGATGATATCTAGTTATACTGATGTCCCACTACTTAACTTAACATTAACTAGTTCTATTAATAGTTAGAACTAGTTTAATTGATTAAAATTGAAGTTAACTCAACCTAGGCTCCTAAAATTTAGGAATCACTACATGCAACTGAACTTCATGCCCTTAACTCGAATTAACTTTGACACCTATTTTTCCATAATCTGAACACAAGAAAAATGAACTTGAACTCATTAACGTGAATTATGTGTTCTTAACTGAGTAACAAGAGCGATGTGACCTCAATTAACTCCTCCAAGTTGTCTACTAATGTGGAATTTCAAATTTCCTCAATTTTAATGCAAGAAAAATCAAAATTGAGACTTTCTTGTTGCATTTTCAACACTCCCTCTCAAAAAGAAAGGGATTATCAACCACCCCTATCCTACACTTGTGGAATGTACTGCATGCAACACCTCTCACTATTGATGATGCTACTACAACATCTCCAACTAAGAAGCATCCAAAAAAACATTGAATCAACAATGTCTGCAACTGTCTACTAGGAAAATTGTGTTATTGTTAACTCTGCTACTAAGCCTTTTTCTCTTCTATCAACACTTCTCTACACTCCTCAGTATTTGACTGACACTAATCCTCCTTCTACTGAATATTGTGGGCCCCTATAGCAAGGTAATGATCCATGAAGAGAACACCTCAATGGACCCTGCCCAAATTTTTTCAACTCATGGACTAAGGATATACATCACCCCACCTCACTCCTAGGGGTATTCTTTCATGCATTGCAAAATCTAATCTACTCATATTGTTGTTGTTTCTTCATTGTTGTTGCAATTACTGCAATAATGAGCCTGATCTCCACAATCTTGAAGAACTAGCTTCCATAGCGTTTCTCCCTCTGAGTCTTGATTTTCCTGTGGGAAATATCATTGCTCCTCAATATTCCAATATCAATGATCAAAATTCCTCTTTGTGTCACTAAAGATTAGCTCATTTATCCTTCCACTAGCAGGCTTCTAGCTCCATTAAGAAGTTTGCATATAGGGTCTTATGGATCTGCCCTGAACTAGGGCTCCATAACTCTGCGTCATAAAAGCTCATTAATTATTCAATGATCACTGTACATGAGGACTTTAATGAATGGTTCTAATATGAATCCTGCTTTGATACCTTGTAGAATTTTAATGTGTAGATCCTAAAATTCTCATGAAATTTACTAAATCACAAGACTAGAATCTACTCTACCAATATAAGGAAGTAAATTCAAAATCGAGAACAAAAATCATTAACATGCATCAATATTTAACACACATACACACATATATATAGAGGGGAAAGCAAATTCTCAAAACCCCTTTCTATCTGTATTGCATTAATCAAAGAATCTAGATGAATACAATATGATTGCTCAAGCTTGAGCACAACCTGCACCCTTATTTCTATCCTCTGCCTGACTAACTGAACCTGACCAATACTTAGCCAATTCCATGCCTTCCCAAGCTCCTAATTCCTTGCACAATTCCTAAGGAAATAGGTTCCTATTCTTTAGGAATTTCCTCCAAAATGCTTGCACAATTCTTAGGACTGATCGCCTAATGATCCAGGTGGATCTTGGTGGCCACCTGCCAAGTCCACCTGGACCTCCACCATTGTTTCTCTCAGCATTTTCATTTTCCTTAATTGTAGCACACCTTACTATTTTTAGCAGTTTTTCGGGTCTGAACTTCCGAAGTTGTTTTGAGGCCCTAAACGACGTTTTTTGGGAAATCTACCGCCAATGATTTTTTGATAAAAATCGTCTTTTCCGACGTTGTCCTCGGAGAGATCTTTCCAACGGGCTATCATGCACGTCAAACGGAGATAATACGACCAATTCGCGACCCCAGGAAGTTGGCTGTCCAACTCACCCCAAAACGGGGCCCACAATTTGGCGTTTCATCTTCTAGGGTTAGGTTTTGGAATGTGAAGGGTTTTCCATTGTTTCTCAATAATAAATAGGCCTTCGAGCCTCATTGTAAACACAGTTCGGAACAGTTCAGAGGCATGTAGCCGACACATCTCTTCTCAGAGATAAGCTACCATCGCCCTAGCTGGGTTATTTCTATTTCTATTTGTAAGCATATTTCAATATTTTCCATTAATGAAATGAAGTATTATTTCCGTTGCATATCTGTCTTTATGGTTATCTCTATATTTTATTGTGTTCCTATTTAAATCCGGATCAGTGGTATCAGAGCGGTCTGCTTTTTCTCTGTTTTTCTTTGCATGTCCCCAACGAGGTCGGGATATAAGGAGTTAGGGCTTGAACTGGTCGAACCTTTGCGAGACCAGCCTCGCAGATCCCGACGGCCTCCTATGGCGGATGAGAAGAAAGATGAGGGGGCAGGAGATCCTATCAAAATCTTGCTCGAAGAAGCCCTCGAGCGACAACGGAACGCGATGATGGACAGTTTTGCCCAAATCCTTCAGCGGCTACCCAGAAGTGACGCATCGGCTTCCAGCAGCTACTCTGGAAATGCCACGCCCTTTAAGGTACAAGTTAATTTTGAAATCCCCATATTTGAGGGTCAAATAGATGTAGATGTTGTAGATAAATGGTTAAATCTGCTGGAGGGTTATTTTTCTGTTCATGAATTTTCAAGTCGGGAAAAGATTGTTTTCGCTCTTCTCAAAGCAGCCCCCCACGTCAAGGACTGGTGGGAAACCTACTGCGAGCAGAAGGATGAAAATACTGGCTCACTATTTTCAGCTGCACCCACCTAGAATTCATTCCGAGATGCCATCAAGGAGCAGTACTACCCTGTCGGAAGCTATGAGGATGAATACATAAAATGGACCACATTGCAGCAGGGAAGGGACCAAGATGTGCCGGAGTTCACCAATCTTTTCCATACCCTTCGCACAAACCTGGGTATCAAGGATACGGAGCAGCATTTGATACTCAAATACCGCGGCTGTCTGCACAAGTACATCCAGGAAGAAATAAAATTCCTGAACATCTCCTCGCTCGGTACAACGTATCGATATGCCGTCAAGGTCAAGCAGAAGTTTAAACAAAAGAAGCGAGACTTTGGATCTGCGAATCTGAAGCAAGGGAAAGGTGCCCCTAAAGCACAAAACAAAGGACAAAGCCAAGGCGGGGCAGCCCAAGACAACCCGCCAAAGCTGCAGGCAAAGAACAGCGCCGCGAAGACGAAAAAGGACACAGGAAAATGGTGTGAGTTCCATAAGAGCTCCACTCACAACACCAGTGAGTGTCGAGCCAAGCAGTCACTAGTGGCTGAACTAAAGGTTCAGGAATCAGATGCATGTTCCGACTCTAAGTCAGAACCCAACAAGGGGGATGACAAAGGGAAGCAGATCATTGACGCGGATCCCAACGCCACTGTTGCTACCGCAAAGATCCAGAAAAATGAACCTGAAGATCCAGAAGAGGAGGAGTGTCTCTTCCACTCCCAGATGTGGGTAAAGGGCTCCCCGCTACAGTTCATTGTCGATAGCGGGAGCCAAAAGAACCTCATTTCGGCAGAGGTCGTGAAGCAGTTGGGCTTGCCGACCACAGCACATCCACAACCATACACCATCGGGTGGCTTCACCAAGGACGGGATCTTCGCGTGAGCCAGTAGTGTCGCCTTCCGTACAACATCAAGCCCTTCATGGATGAGGTATTGTGTGACATTGCTCCCCTTGAAGTTTGTGATGTATTATTAGGACAACCATACTTGTGGAAGCGACATGCTGTGTATGAATCAAGGCCCCGTGTTGTTATTGTTACATTGGGAAATAAGTTGTACAGGATACCAGAGGTAGCACCGCCTACCGCCATCTCTTTGATTACTGCAAAACAATGCAGTAATCTCATTTCCAAGACTGGGAAATTTGTTTTCCTGATGATACGCCCGCAAGGAAAGAATAAGACAGTAGCCATGGCCTCTAGACAAGACCCCTCCGCACGACAACTACAGATGGATAAGGTCGTGAAGGAGTACGAGGACATCTTCACCTCCCCCGCAGGGGTTCCTCTGCACTGTCAAGTCAAGCACTCCATCGATCTGACCCCAGGTGCGCCACTACCCAATGGACCAATTTATCAGCGCTCCGTTCTGGAGAACGATGAAATCAAGAGGCAGATTCAGGAGTTGTTGCAGAAAGGTCACATCCGTCCGAGTTCATCACCTTGTGGGAGCCCGATCGTGTTGGTACAGAAGAAGGATGGGACTTGGAGACTCTGTATTGAATATCGGGAGCTGAACAAGATCATTGTCCGTAATAGGTACCCGATCCCGCGGATTGATGACCTCTTGGACCAACTAAAGGGGGCAAAATATTTCAGCAAGATCGATCTGAAGTCAGGATATCACCAGGTACCAATCGAACCCTTTGATGTGTGGAAGACTGCCTTCAAAGCCAAGGAGGGCCTCTTCGAATGGTTGGTTATTCCTTTCAGATTGACGAATGCTCCTGCAACCTTCATGAGGCTAATGGATGACATCTTGCGGCCATTCACCAACTCATTTGTAGTGGTATACTTGGATGACATTCTGATCTTCAGCCAGAGTTGGGAAGAGCACCTCCACCACATCCGACAGGTTCTTCAAACACTGCGGCAACACAAGCTATGTGCCAATTTGGAGAAATGCACTTTTGGCATGACCCAGGTTCAGTATCTGGGATACATTATTGATGAACAGGGGGTGCATGTAGATCCGGCCAAGATCCAAGTCATTCGGGATTGGCCATCTCCAACCACTCTGACGAAGCTCCGCAGCTTTCTAGGTCTTGCCAACTTCTACCGCAGGTTCGTGTTGGGGTTTTCTCATATCACTTGTCCCTTGAGTCAAGTCACCAAGGGAGGAGCCAAAGCGAAATTCTTCTGGTCTGCATCTCAACAGAAGGCATTCAGAGAGTTGAAAGATCGCCTCTGCACGGCATCGGTGCTCGCGTTACCAGATTTACAACAACCATTTGAGGTCGAGACAGATGCCTCTGACTATGCTATTGGGGCAGTCCTTACTCAACACGGGCATCCAGTGGCATATCACAGTGAAACACTTTCGGACACAATCCGGAAGTATCCCACTTATGATAAAGAGATGTATTCCATTGTGCAGGCCTGCCGACAATGGAAGCATTACATTTTTGGGAAGGAAACGGTCATCCACACAGACCACCGACCCCTGCAGTTCATACAGACCCAAGGGAAATTGCAGAATGATCGCCATCAGAAGTGGTCTACATATCTGCAACAGTTCCATTTGAATATCAAGTATAAGAAGGGCAGCACCAATAATGTTGCAGATTTCCTCAGTCGACCACCAATCATGGCGTTAACCACCGTGCTCAACTCTTGTGGGCACGAGACTTCTGATTGGCCACTTCTCTACAAAAGCGACCCAGAATTTGGCCACACATACCAGACACTCTTAGGGGTCGGCATGTTCCATATTTTCATCTCCAAGATGCCCTGTTATGCCACCTGGGTCACCTTTGTGTTCCTTCAAGCGAGCGTGCCAAGATGATTTGGGAAGCACACTACAGTCGGGCTGCTGGGCATTTCGGGGTCGAGAAAACGGTGGCAGTACTGCAAAAGTATTTCTATTGGCCAAATCTTCGACAAGATGTTGGGAAATACATCAGATCATGTACTGCCTGTGCCATTGCCAAACCAACCATCAAGAAGCAAGGCCTCTATACCCCGCTGCCTACCCCTAGTCGACCTTGGGAATCCATCTCCATGGATTACATGTCAGGCCTTCCTTCCACTAAGCATGGAAATGATTGTGTTTTTGTGGTCGTCGACAGGTTCTCGAAGATGGCCATTATGGCGGCCTGCAAGAAGAATATCACAGCAGAAGCCACTGCTAAACTCTTCTTTGAACGAGTTTGGGTGCACTTTGGGATCCCACAGTCTATCATCTCAGATCGGGACAGTCGGTTCCTCAGTACATTTTGGTCTAGTCTCTGGTCAATGCTGGACACCAAACTCGCTAAGTCCACAGCCTTCCATCCTCAAACTGATGGCCAGACAGAGGTTGTCAATCAGATGATTGTACACATTCTGCGCATGTACAACTCAAAGCATCCACGCACATGGGACGAGAGCCTCCCCTATGTTCAGCACAGCTACAAACGAGCTCTTCATAGCTCGACGGGCCACAGCCCTTTTTAGGTGGTCCTGGGATTCCAGCCACTATGCCCCATTGATGTGGCCATGCCACTTGCAGCTACTCACACAGATTCAGCTCATGTCTAGTTCGAAACAGATAAGGCAACCAGCTTCATTGAGCACATCCAACATATTCGCCAGTAGGTCCATGACATTCAAGAAAAATCAAATGCCAAGTACAAGCAGCGACATGATCAACATCGGGTGCCACACAAGTTTCAAGTGGGCGACAAAGTCTGGTTGCATTTGCAAAAGGAACGCCTTACTGGAGCCTATCGGAAACTGAGACCACTCCGATATGGTCCTTACACCATTATTAAGGCTGTGGGAGACAATGCATTTGAGCTTAACATTCCCCCATTCCTTGGCCTACACCCAGTGTTCAATGTGGACCGCCTTCGGCCATACTTTCCACCATTGCTAGACACATCCGACATTGCAGAACAGCTCACACCCACAAAATTAAATGCAGATTGCATGGAACAAGCTGCAACTAATCGGATCATGGACACACAGGTCAAGAAAACTCGCCAATAGAATATCCAACTATATCGAGTTGTCAAAGTAGGCCAACTCCTTCACCAGTGCAAGTGGTTCACCAGGGACCAAGTTCAGCAAAAGTTTCCTCATCTCATGGAGGAACTTAACGCAATGGGGACCATTGCTTTCTAAGGGGGGAGGAATGATCCAGGTGGATCTTGGTGGCCACCTGCCAAGTCCACCTGGACCCCCACCATTGTTTCTCTCAGCATTTTCAGTTTCCTTAATTGTAGCACACCTTACTATTTTTAGCAGTTTTTCGGGTCCTGAACTTCCAGAGCCGCCAGCGATTTTTCTGATAAAAATCGTCTTTTCTGTCGTAGTCCTCGGAGAGATCTTTCCAATGGGCTATCATGCGCGTCAAACGGAGATAATACGACCAATTCGCAACCCCGGGAAGTTGGCTGTCCAACTCACCCCAAAACGGGGCCCACAATTTGGCGTTTCATCTTCTAGGGTTAGGTTTTGGAATGTGAAGGGTTTTCCATTGTTTCTCAATAATAAATAGGCCTTCGAGCCTCATTGTAAACACAGTTCGGAACAGTTCAGAGGCATGTAGCCGACACATCTCTTCTCAGAGATAAGCTACCATCGCCCTAGCTGGGTTATTTCTATTTCTATTTGTAATCATATTTTAGTATTTTCCATTAATGAAATGAAGTATTATTTCCACTGCATATCTGTCTTTATGGTTATCTCTATATTTTATTGCGTTCCTATTTAAATCCGGATCACCTGACCAGTATATAAACTATACACTCAATCTAGTATATAATTAATTGTACACTGCCTTGGAATCTCCAACACAACTGGGCAACTTGAATTCTTTGCATGCATGAGATAATTAATATCTAATTGATCTATTAAATAGATGATATATGAGTTAGAATGATGTCCCATTACTTAACTAACCACCAACTAGTTCTATTAATAATTAGAACTAGTTTAACTGATTCCAACTAAAATTAACTCAACATAGGCTCCTAAAGTTTAGGAATGACTACATGCAACTAAACTTCAAGCCCTTAACTCAAATTAACTGAGATAGAATCCTATATTTTAGGAACCAACACAAGGAAACTGAACTTTAACTCATTAACTCGAATTATGTGTTCTTAACTAAGTGACAAGTGCCATGTCACATTAGTTAACTCCTCCAAGTTGTTTGCTATGTGGAATTTCAAATTTCCTCAATTTTAATTAAGGAAAAATAAAAATTGATACTTTCTTGTTGTATTTTCAACAAAGGTGAAGGAGTTATATGAGTTGAAGATGGGGTATATGACCCATTAGTAGTATACTAGCAGATCCTTGGAGTTGTTGAGGTACGTGCCTTATTTGAAGGAGGAGAAGGCAAAGATTCATAGATTCATCAGTGGGTTGTCGACAATGTTCAAAGATAGGATCAAGTTTGATGAGCCTAGATCATTGAAGGAAGCCATTAGAAAATTGAAGCATTGTTATGAGCAATCAAAGCACAAGACAGAATCTCAGCAAGGTTGGAAAGGGAAAGAAAAAGCTAAGGGCAAGTGGCCACCGAAGTGAAAAGACTCAGGATGCAGGTGACAAAGAGAATGTGGTTCCTTACAATAATTTTAATGTAGTCAAACAGGGACATGGGTCACAATCTTGAGGGCAGCAGAATAAAGGTGATGGTAAGGGACAATTGTTGGATATGTGGAAAGGAGCATCTCAAGAAGGATTGTCCATTGTATCAAGGTGGTAGGCCTCAGATATGTAGTGCATAGGAAGCACAAACAATTGGATATGTTAGATAGATCATCAATCAAATATATGAAGTATTGGATAACAAGCAAGTGGATCACTAGGCATCTATTATCGAGATGGATGGTAATCTTTATGATTAATTTGTTTCTATTTTTATTGATCTTGGATCTAATTATAGTTATGTTAATCCTGAACTGGTGGATAAGTGTGGTTTGAATAAAGAAGTACATGCAAATTCTTGGTTAGTGCAGTTAGCTACAGGTACAAAGAAAAGAGTTCATCGTTGGGTAAGAAATTGTTCTTTTGAGTTGAATGGTATGCCTACATCAGTGCACTTGAATGTGTTTCCATTGGGATCATACAGTATGTTGTTGGGTATGGACTAGTTGTAACTTCATAGGACCAAGCTGGATTGTTATGACAAGGATATTGAGTTCTTGCATGAAAATGGAGAATAGAGTATCTTGCAAGGTAAGAAGAAGGAAACATTAGTTAGAATGGTTACAAATATGTAGTCAAAGTGTAGTCACAGGAAAGGGTGTGTGTTATTTGCAAAGCTTATTTCTAATCATAAAGGTAAGGATGTTGAGGATGTGAAAGTCTTGAATAGGTACCTAGTTTTACAATAGTTTCAAGATGTATTTCCCATAGATATTTTAGTATTGTCACCTCATGGGGAAGTCAACTTTTCTATTGAGTTGGTACCATGGAAAACACCAGCATCAATGGCACCTTACAGAATGAGAACACTTGAGTTAGTGGAATTGAATTGCAGTTGAAGGAAATGCTTGAAAAATGATACATTAAGCCAAGTATATCATTGTTGGGTGCACCAATATTGTTGTGAAGAACAAGGATGGTACTCTTAGGTTGTGCATTGATTATAAGAAGTTGAACAAGGTAACCATCAAGAACAAGTATCCATTGTTGAGGATAGTTGACTTGTTTGACCAGTTGAAGGGAGGAACGGTGTTCTTGAAGATTGATTTGAGATCAGGATACCATTAGGTACCCATTAAAGAAGAGGACATCTACAAGACTGTTTTCCAAACCAGGTATGGGCATTATGAGTTTGTTGTAGTTCCTTTAGGTTTCTTGATGAATAGTGTGTTGCGTCCTTATCTGGACAAGTGTGTTATTGTATTCATTGATGATATATTGATATATTCTAAGAATGAGAAAGAATATGTCGAACATCTAGAAGAAATTTTGATATTGCTAAGAGAGCATCAATTGTATTCCAAGATTAGCAAATGCATTTTATTTTAGATAGAGGTACATTACTTGTGGCATGTTGTTTCCAAGGAATGAATTGCATTGGATCTAGAAAATATCAAAGTTATTATTGAATGAGAAACTCTTAGGAATGTGGATGAGGTCAAATCATTCATGGGGTTGGAAGGTTACTAGAAGAGGTTCATCAAGAAATTCTTATGGATTGCCTATCCTATTACATTATTGCAGAGGAAAGGAAAGAAATTTGAATAGATAGAGGAATGTGCAACAAGGTTTTAGCAATTGAAACTATTTTTGACAAATGCTCTAATTCTAAAGATTGCAAAACCAAATAAAGAGTTTGCAGTGTGTACATATGCTTGCAAGAGAGGACTTAGTGGAGTCTTGATGTAAGAGGAACAGATGGTATGTTATGAATCGAGGAAATTGAATGAGAATGAGCAGAATTATGTTACACATGATCATGAGTTAGCAGTGATCATACATGCATTGAATATGTGGAGACACCACCTTCTTGGCAGGAGGTTTGTACCGAAGAGTGACCACAGTGGATTGAGATACTTGTTTGACCAACTGAATCTAAATTTTAGGCAAGCTAGATGGTTGTCCACAATCAATGAATTTGACTTTGGGATTAGGTACATTAAAGGGAAGGAAAACAAGGTTGTAGATTCTCTTAGCAGAAAAGTGCAGGTAAATCATATAGTAGTTATGAGTTCATATGGGAAATATTTATAAGATCAGATCTTACAGGTAGGACAACATGATGATAAGTATAGGGAGCTTAGGCACAGGTTATAGTAGCAAGGTACAGGTGAGCAAGAAGTGGACTATATTCTCACAACATATGGTTTGGTCATATTTAGGGATAGGATCTATGTGTCGGACAATAGTGAGCTCAAGAAGCTTACCCTGAGAGAATTTCATGCTAAGTCATATTCAGGTCACCCAAGATATTTGAAGATATTGACAATGGTGAGGAAGTTCTATTATTTTCTGAATTTAAAGAAAGAAGTCGGACCTGGCTGTTTCTCATCTTCATCGTCATCCTTGAAGACCAATTGAAACTGAGCATATTCTCAGTTTCTCCCTGGTTACAACTTTTGTTAGCATATCTGCAGGATTCTGGCTAGTGTGTATCTCTTCCAACTTCAACTCTCCATCTTCCAACACTGATCGTATGAAATGGTACTTGAGTTGTATGTGTTTAGTCCTAGAGTGAAATGTTGAGTTCTTTGCAAGATGAATGGCACTTTGGCTATCACTGTATAACGTGCCCATATCATGCTCCTTACCCAATTCACCCATAAACCTTTGTAACCAAATCATTTCTTTACTAGCCTCTGTAGTAGCAACATACTCTGCTTCTATTGTTGAAAGTGCAACAACACTTTGGATTTTTGAAATCCAACTGACAGCTGTTCCACCAACAGTAAATACATATCTTGTAGTGCTCCTCCTGTTATCCCTGTCACCTGCCATATCTGCATCAACATATCCCTGTAGAGAAATGTTTGCACCACCAAAGCATAATGCTTGATTTGTGGTACCTTTCAAATATCTGAGAATCCATTTCACTACCATCCAATGTTCCTTTCCTGGATTGTTCATGTACCTGCTTACAACTCCCACTGCATGTGCAATATCAGGCCTTGTACAGACCATTGCATACATTAAGCTTCCAACTGCTGATGCATATGGAACTTTAGACATATAATCCATGTCTTCTTGGGTCTTTGGGCACATTTCCTTACTAAGTTTGAAATGGCTAGCAAAAGGTGTACTAACTGGTTTTGCATTGTGCATATTAAATCTTTTCAACACCTTTTGTATGTACTCATTCTGAGACAATGTTAATTTGCGATTTTTCCTGTCTCTAGTGATTCTCATACCAAGGATTTGTTTTGCAGCTCCCAAATCCTTCATTGCAAATGAATTTGCCAATTTTATTTTGAGTACATTTATTTCCTGCATGTTAGATCCTACAACAAGCATGTCATCCACATACAATAACAATATAATATAGCTTCCATCATTTTGCTTTTCCAGATAAACACAATGATCAGAGTGACATCTAGTATAACCTTGTTCAGACATAAACTTGTCAAATTTTAGATACCACTGCCTTGGAGCCTGTTTTAAGCCATACAAGCTCTTCTTCAACCTGCACAATAGTTTCTCCTTCCCTTTCACCTCATATCCTTGTGGCTGCTGCATATATATCTCTTCCTCCAAATCCCCATGGAGAAAGGTTGTCTTTACATCTAACTGCTCAAGATGCAAATCTTCAGTTGCTACAAGACTTAAAATAGTTCTTATTGAAGTCATTTCAACAACAAGAGAAAATATTTCATCAAAATCAATACCTTTCTTCTGTGCAAACCCCTTCACCACAAGTCTAGCTTTGTACCTCTATTTTCCTCCATCTTCTTCTTTCAGCCTGTAAACCCATTTATTCTTCAATGTAGTTTTTCCTGCAGGCAACCTGACTAAATCCCAAGTCTGGTTATGCATTAAGGAGTCCATCTCTTCTTCCATGGCTACCTCCCACTTCTTCCTGCTTTCAACCTGCATTGCTTCTTCATAACATTTAGGTTCACCATAATCAGTCAACAATAAAAAATATAATGAAGGAGAGTATCGTTCAGGGGGTCTACTTATCCTGGTAGATCTTCTAACACCACTTTCAGGTGTTTGGGGTGCCTGTTGCTGTTGTGGTGGTTGCTGTTGTTGATTATTATTATTTTCAGGCACCTTTACCTTTTCAGTGATTTCATCAAGAACTGTGTATTCCTTGTTTTCTTTTTCCTATTTCTTTTCCTGCAATTGATTCTTATACAAGACCTTTTCATTGAATATTACATCTCTGCTCCTAATGATTTTGTGATTTTCGTAATCATATAAGCGATAACCAAAATCATTAACACCATATCCAATAAAGGTACATTTCTTTGACTTTGCCTCAAGCTTTGTTCTATTTTCTTTATCAATATGGACAAAGGCCTCACAACCAAAAGGCTTTAAAAAAGAGTAGTTTACCTTTTTACCTGTCCATGCTTCCTCCGGAACACCACCATCCAAGGAACTTGAAGGCCCTCAGTTTATTAGATAAACAGCAGTGTCTACAACATCTGCCCAAAATAGCAATCTCATGCACCTTGCACGCTCCATGATTGTTCTGTTCATCCTTTCTGACACACCATTTTCTTGTGGTGTTCTTGGAACTGTCTTCTCTCTGCGAATTCCATGTTCTGAACAGTACCTATCAAACTCTTTGCTGCAATATTCACCTCCATTTTCTGATCTAAGACACTTCAATTTCTTTCCTGTCTCAATCTCAACCAAAGTTTTCCATTTCTTGAAAGTATCAAATACATCAGATTTATTCTTAATACAATAAATCCAAGTTTTTCTAGTTGCATCATCAATAAAGGTAACATAATAACGAGAGCCACCGAGAGATGATACCTGAGCAAGTCCCCATACATCTGTATGCACAAGCTCTAATTTTTCGCTCTTCTTTTCTTTCCCAACTCTGAGAAATCTGACTCTCTTCTGTTTTCCATAAATGTAATTCTCACAGAAATCCAAATCAACATTCTTCAAACCCGGCAACAAATTCCTTGAGTGAAGAATCTTCATCCCCTTTTCACTCATGTGTCCGAGCCTATGATGCCATAATGTTGCATCTGCTCCTTTGGAAGTTAAAGCATTAACAAAGTTAGAAATACCATTGCATAAATACAATGTACCAACCTTTTCGCCTTTTGCTATTACCAGGGCTCCTTTGGTGACCTTCCAAGCTTTATTTGTGAAAGTTGTCACACAACCTTCACTTCCTAACTACCCTGTTGAAATCAGATTTTTCTTTAGATCTGGAACATGCCTTACCTCCTTTAATAGCCATTGGTTTCCATTTTGTTGTTTTACAAGAACCTTACCCATTCCAACGATTTTACAGGGTTTATCATCACCTAGACGAACTTGTCCAAAATCTCCTTGAACATAGTCATGAAAGTATTTTTATTAGGTGTGGCATGGAATGAAGCCCCTGAATCTACCACCCAGGAATCAGTAATATTTTTGAAAGAAAGAATCAAAGCATCTTGTAACACCTCACCTGTCACATTTGCTTCATGATTGTTTTCTTGATGTGCATCTCCTTCTTTTCCCTTCCGAGATCTACAGTCTTTCTTTAGGTGTCCTTTCTTTCCACATTTCCAGCACACTATCCCCGATCTGGACTTGGATCTGCCTTTCCTTGATTTACTGCGATATCCTGAGCTCTTTCCTCTTTCCATTTTTCTTCCTCTAGACTCTGCACTCAAAGCATTTCCTGATGTCTCACGGGAGCTTTTCCGTCGCATTTCCTCGCTAAGGATAGCACCAACAACATCATCAAACTTTAAAGTACTAGATCCAGAAACGGAGTTACTAATGGCCATTACCAAACCATTCCAACTTTCTGGTAATGAGCACAAGAATAACAGAGCTCTAACTTCATCATCAAAGTTTACCCCTACAGAACTTAACTGACTTGTAACTGTATTAAAATCCTTTAAATGGTTTGCAACAGATCCACCTTCCGACATATTCATATTAAATAACTGTTTCATAAGAAATACCTTGTTTGAGGCCAAGGGTTTTTCATATAGTTTCGACAACGTCTGCATCAAACCCTCTGTCGTGGTTGCCTTCGAAATGTTGAAGGCGACTGACGTAGCAAGGCACAACTGTATTGTTCCGAGTGCCTTTCTATTGAGAAGGTTCCATTCTTCGTCTTTCATACCCGTCGGCATCTTTGTTTTTCCGCCCAATGGTAGGTATAGATCTTTCTGATACAGATAATCTTCCATCTGCATCTTCCACAGCGAGAAGTTTTGGCCATTAAATTTCTCGACCCTAAACTTACCATCTTCCGCCATTGCTCCCACTCGAACCAGGAACCCTTCTTTCCTGCGAGTTTATCAGCCAAATAGACCTTTAGCTCTGATACTAGTTGTTAGAAAATTATATATTAGGGAGCAATGGAACACATAAAATATTGTAGAAATATAAACACAGAGAACGCATAAAACAAGAGAGACACAGATATACGTGGTTCACCCAGTTTGGGCTATGTCCACCCCGAACAGCCAGTCCTTCCTTTCTATTATCCAACAAAATGAAGAGACACAACCTACAGCAAATCCGTTGTAATATCCTCTGTTTTCTCTCACAGTTTCTCGCTCACAGAATACATCCATATCTCAGCCTCCAATACGATACCCTCATACAAAGAGAGGGGTTGCCTTCTAGGGCAAAAAACCCTAAACTAAACATAAGTTCTACCGTCAGATCATCTGCCTAATGAACGGCCCAGATTGACTAGAAATTACTATACTTTTACAAGGCAATTTTACATTTGTTTTTAGCTTCGGGGGCAGCGGCCGGGGGACCGCTGGCCCCCGGACCCCCGCAGGGGGGACAAGTCCCCCCCGCACCCCCCCGCGTGGAGTGGTGTACAAACTTCCTGGGGTATACATCCGGCTGAAACAAAGACCTCTGAACAATCATGCTCCACACATAACACACCTTAACTAAATAGGAATTCAAAGAGGGCTCTCTTATATCAGCGAATGAATTATATTTGTATTAATAATAATTCATGAGAAAATACCTTATTTGATTTCTAGGAATGTTTTCATGCTAAAATTTAAGAGCAAAATAATGATGAAGGTTTGTATTTTTTTTGTTACCAAAAAATTTCAAAGTATAAAAAGAAGACTGTAGTAAGGAATTTTTTCCTTTTGAGATTGTTTTTAGATAAGATAGAAAACAAATTAGTATTATGAGATATATGATGCCCGCTTGGATTTTAATTTCAAAAATATCAAATATGTATTTAAATGTGGGGATTCCAGAGTTTGTCAACATGTTGTGTAAATTTTTAGAGTTAAATTGTTTAGATTTTACGAAATGTCCAACGTTTCTAGTGAACACTCCACCCATCATCAAGGACACCTTTTGTCTGGAGAATTTAATTCCAATAGTTATTCTAATTTACCTCTTTTTTTCCGTCCCCCACCTTTTTTTGGTTTGTTTATTTTTATAGTCTTATTTTGAGGACTCTCTTTAACTAATCATTTCTTTTTATCCCCCGAGATTACCTCCAATTCAATATATTAGTGAATAATTTATTTAAGTCAAAATTTTAATCCAGGTCACTACTATTTAATCTCTTTCTTAATTTAGCTAATTTTGCCTCGTTTAAATTTTGATTTTTTACTTTATGACTTTTAATTTACGACTAAAGCCAATATTTTCTTATGTTTCGTGCCAATCACCTTTGAATTTAAAACCAATAATGGTTATTTCCTCTAATGAGTCTAATTTAACATCAACCCACTTGGTGCAAATTTGTTTATAACTTCTTGGTCTGTCACTCTTTCACCTTCATTGCAAGCTTTATGTGTCTCTAATGATAATTGGAGTGTCCACAAGAAATGTCAAATGTTTTGAAAAATATAGGATTCTTTCACTTTCATTGCAAGCTTTATGTGTCCCTAATGATTATTAGAGTGTCCACAAGAAATGTCAAATGTTTTGAAAAATATACATAGTTTAATGAGCCATAAATTTACACATCATTAAATATATAATTAAAAAAAACATGAGTAAATACCAAATCTCAAATCTTAATACTATGGGGTGTTTAATGAATAATTACTTTAACTTTGATAGTTGAAAAAGATGCCCTTGCCATATTATGGCCCTAAAATCTAGGGTGGTTTTGTGAAGAACTCATTTTAGATAAATTTATAAAGTGTGCATATAGTGTAATTGTTATGAGAGACATTCTACAAGTCAATATGGGGAATATGTTGTAGTGGCGTGGTAGATGAAGCATTAGATCAAATAATAATAATAGTAAAATACGATGTCAATTCAATTAAAAAAAATAAAAAGTAAAAAGTAATAAAAATGAGGGGATTCAAGGTTGAAATCCATGTGAGTCAAACCAACCAACAAAAAAAAATTAACAACAAATTGATTCAATTCAATTTGTTATATTATAATTTTGTTTTTATTAATAAAATTACAAACAATTTTTCGAGAATAAATTCATAATATGCCTATAACATTAAAATAAATTTAAATATGGGGAAAAATTAAAATAAATTTAAACAATAATATTTCAAAATGTATAATTAATAAACATATAAAAACTTAATCAAATTAATTAATAAACATATAATTAAAAATAAGAGCATTTCTTTATATAGAGATGTGAAATATATATAGAATATAAATATTAACTATAAATTAAGATTCATTTTAATCAACTCATAATTCATATTCATAATCATTAGATTCCAAATCTTTATATTTAAAATTAATTAATAAATATATAAAAACTTAAACATTAAAAAATAAAATATGAATTATATTAAAGAAAAATGCAAACATACATATGTATCTATAAATATGACCAGAGTTTTAATAAAATTACAAATAAGAATAATTTTATATAAAGATATATGAAATGTATATAAATATAAATAATATTGTAGAATTTAGACTTTTGTGATCCATATTAAGAATAATTTTATATAAAGATATATGAAATGTATATAAATATAAATAATATTGTAGAATTTAGACTTTTGTGATCCATATTAATTGTAACAACATTTTCCGTAAAAATCACATAAAATAAAATCTCGTGGACATGTTTCAAACCAACTGTTGTTACAAATAAATAATATTATTAAAAATCGGTATGAAGATATAAATACATTTTAACTTCATATCTATCTATTGAGTGTGGAAATATAAAATTAGTTTTAACAATCATTACTAAATTATTATTTTTTTACAACATTATTTTAAAATTACTCAAATATCAATTAAATATAATAAAAAATCAATTTAATTATTTAAATTAGAAAAATAATATTTTTTTTACAACATTATATTAAAATTATTAAAATATCAATTAAATAATTAAATATAATAAAAACTTATTTAAATTAAAATGAGAAAATTGAACGCTAAACTTTTCCATTTCCACCTAAAATCTTTAATTTCATCACAAACGGATTAGAAATTACTATATCCTAAAAGTTGATATGTGTGGTAAACCCCATAGAGAGAAGTGAAAAAAACATTAAATATTTATACATTTATGACGTTGTAATTTATAAGATACTAAGTCTCTAATTTCCTTTAGATTTCGTCCATGCATGCACCTTTTACGGGCTCTCTGCATGTACCTTTGAGAAGTGACATTAAAAATTTAATGGAGAGCCCATGATAATTTCAGACCATAGAAAACAATGTCGGTCTCATTATTACGAAATTCAGCATCCCAAGACAATGGCTACTTTTCGATCATATATATTTATATTTAACTTCGGGTCTAGAGATCAAAGTTCTTGATTTGTAGTTTTTTTATGAATGTAAAATTTGAAGAAAGGTTTGCATTAGAGAAATTTGATTTTTCTCATAATTTGATAGATCTAGGTTCACTTTATTATTAATTTTATTTTTTAATTTAGTTTTATTTTTATGTAATTTCATTAAGTCAAAATATAATTAATAATTTTATTTGTTATTTTCATTTTTATTTGTATGTAATTTGACTAGGTCAGAATGTTTAGATAACATAATATAAAAAGACATTACAACATCTCTTCAATATTGGGATGGTGAATGTCTCTCAACCCAAAAGTGTAATAAAATTAAATTTAAAAAAAAAAATATTTATGAAATAATCTGATTGTGAAATGAAAAATAATTTTTGAGCATGTGGTATTGTTAAGCCATGGTATTGGCCCATTGTATGAAATAGTTAATAATATCTATGGTAAAGTGGGGTGAGTATCCGTGGTTAAAAAACTTGTTATATTGCAAGTATTATTTTGATTGTGAAATGAAAGATGGTTTTTGGACATATGGTATTGATGAGTCATCGTATTTGCCCATAGTTTGGCACGGTTTATAATATTCAGGGTGAAGTGGGGGTGAATATATGTGGTTAAAAATACTGTTATATTGTAAGTATTAAGTTTTTATGTGCTTATTAAAAAAATATTAAATATGGTAACAAAATTATTATTTTAATTTATATGGTAAATTTATATCATATATTTTAATGTGATTGAAGTGTAGATATATCTCAAATGTAATTATAACTTTTTATTTATTTTAGATTTAATCAAAAAGATGTTATAAAATTGAATTCAAATATAATGTTTATAAAATATTTTGATTGTGAAATAAGAGATGGGTTTTGGGCATATTGTATTGATGAGTCATGGTTTTGGCCTATGGTATTGTAATTAAGTTTATTTACAAGTTAATAATATCTATGGCTAAGTGGACATGAATATCTATAGTTAAACATATTGTTATATCCTTAGTTTATTGTAAGTATTAAAGTGCTTGTGTTCTCATTAATTAAATTTAAATATGGTTACATAATCATTATTATATTTTATAAGGTAAAATGGATCTTAACTTATTGTTGCTACTTATATGTTGTATATTTAAATGTAATATGTATATTATTATTTTTGTTTTTTATTTAAAAAATTATTCTTAATTTTATTAATAAAAAGGAAATTACAATGTAACAAATTAAATTTTATTATTTTTAGCAGCATAGATCCATCTTAAGCACATATTTAACATGAGCTGAGAGAAATCAAATTTCTTCATGTGCAAACTTATTTTAGAGTGCAAAAATAAACACTGAGACCACTTCAAATGTTTTAACCATAAAAACTTTTTTTTTCAATAGCTTTATATGATATATACATAATTTTTTAAACAATATATAAAATATTTTACATAACATGTGCATTGAGCCATTTTATCAATGCACATTAAAATTGTTTTGTTGTTATTAATATATTTTTAAGTATACATTAATATTAGTTCATATTAAAATATTTTATTCATAACCCACATTGGACATTTTATTATATATAACATTAAAATATTTTCTTTTAACAAACATAGATCTTCAAAAAGTTTATTTAAATCACGTGTTAAAATGTTTTTGAAAAGTATAAGGTTTAAACATCTTACTCACATGTTCTTTTTACTTCTAATTACTTTACATATATTAAGTCATATGGATGACTAATTAAACATGCATAATATATCATTTTTCATTTTTATTATAACCGACATTTCATTTCTATTTAAAGAATATTTTATTTTTATTTTAAGAGGGACACATATCAACTCCAAGTTGAACACAAACATATTTACACATCTCCTTCACACTGGGTTGTAGAATGAGCCACGTCGCCTTCACACTGGGCTGTGAGCCTCTCGACAATTACTTTTAACGTTTTGTTGACACTACAACATCTTCCCCATATCGGGCTCCTCTCGACTCAATTACTTTTAACGTTTTGTTGACACTACAACATCTTCCCCATATCGGGCTCCTCTCGACTCAATTATTTTTAACGTTTTGTTGACACTTCAACATCTCCCCCATATTGGGCTCTATATTCCTCTTAATCGTCATGTAAATGTTTATCAATCATTTACCTATTATAAATTGGATATATTAATATGAATTCAACATATTAAGTCGGCATGTAAAAATGTTGACAAAATTTCTTGAATTACACTTACACCTCACCCCTATATTGAGTTGTATTTAGATTTAATTTAGATGGTTAATGAAAAAAAAGTGTAACTATTATATATATTTCAGATTTTTTGATAGGAATTCAACTAAATTTTTTTGGTTAAATCTTGATATTTATTTTTTTAACTACATTTATGGATTCAATATCCTAAAAAATCTTGAACTATTCGAATTACAAAAAAAATTCACAACTTACATTTATAATTCCAATAAATCCTTACTTATAACATCAACAAGCTTACTTATAACTTAATCATAAACAATAAAATCTTCGTTGTTAACATCGTTGAACTAGCGCATAAAGATATTTATTTACATGGGTTACAGGTTTAATTGATGCTTATTAAATGTTTGTTTATAAGAATGAGTTGGAGGTGCATTAGCACTCTCACCAAGGAAATGTTACATCGCAATACAAATTGTAACAGTAGTATTTACAGGTAAGGTGAGTTTTACGAGTTAATTAGGCCGATAGGCCTTCCTTTGAAAGGGACCTTTCGTCGTCCTTTTCCTTCTGACGCTGACACGTGGCACAGCGTCACCTGGCAAACTTCGTCTTTGTTCAGCGTTCATTCTCACTTGACACCTGGCGGAGTGGGCATTTTCTCCCGTAATGTATTTGCTCAAGTCTCGTGAAACCTCAACAGAAACCCTCTCAAGGTTGCACAATTGCAGTTCTTCTTATCGATTCTGCTGGAGTGCTTATTAGCCGACTCTGTATGTCTCAGGTTCGAAGGTATTTTGCAGAGGAAATCGCAGCTGTAGGCGCTTGGGCGGGTTACCACCTACTCTGGCTCTCAAGAATGGGGAGGCGGTGGTTTTTGGGCGCGGTGAATGCCATTCCAACGACAACAAATCTTTTGTTTTTTTACAGCAGAGCAGTACAGGTATATTTAAAAAAAAGAACAATCTCTGGTTTGATCAAATATATATACATATATGTATGTATCTTGCTATATATGTGTGTATACGTTTGGTTATACTCTGCTGTATATACTTCCCGCCATGTAGGGTAGTATAGTTGTACTGTGCTTGTTTGGTTTTCCTCATCCTCTGGGGTTTGCAGTATATTGAATTAGGAATCATGTTATTCAACTGTTTTGGCTGGTTGGAAAGCAAACTCTGGATAAAATAGTAGTCTGCACTGTACTGGCTTTGATTTTTCCACAACTGTATGACTGAAATTCACTGGTTTGTATCTCATGGAAGCTGTAACTCACCCAACGTTCAAATAGTATTGTTTGCTTCTTGATTGTTTGTATTATGATTGTCTGTTCTGATATTGTTATTGGTCTTCTATGCCATTAGATTGTGTTTTGAATTTATCGATCTGGGTAGATGGATGGGAGCGATCCATGGGACTGGAAGGAGGACTCCTTCGTATTGGATGTGGATTCGCCATTAGGTTAGGAATTCTTGACTGCTAATTTCATTATGTTTATGGTATTTCGTAGTGCTCTGTTTGGTTTAATGACTTACATGCAATCTAATTTTGTGCGCAGTTCTATCTCAGTCTCTCTGAGATGAATGGACTCAAAGCGAGGCAGAAAACAGAACTTTATTTACATCCACACCTTTATCAGAAGTAACGGATCCCAGATTGCCCACATTGGATATCAAAAGCAATGAAGGTTAATTATCTGATTTTGAAATAAACCACAGTATGTCAAAAGTTTTGTAATGAGTTGGAGTATAGTTTGGTCTCATTTGGTTAATAGCAGGTAAGAATGAGGATACTATTAATCCAGATCATACTTCAAAGGGAAGTCCCCGGTGTAAAAGAAGGTGGATGCTTTTGTTTCCAGGAGATCAATCTGAGTCTGTATTCTGCGATTCAAACCCAAGTCAACAATGTGAAGGAGGCATTGGACTGGTGAGCCACGAAAACAATAAAAACCTTTACTGGTCATCTGTGAATTTCATTGCACCTTTCAATTTAACTATACCCATGATGTCTGTTGACAGAATAATAGTGAAAGTCATCTTTTGGGTGAATATCAAGACATGCAGGTCCCTGATTCGACATCCACTTCACTCTGGTTCTCTGCTAACGGTATGAATTGCAAATTGTTTGCTTTGACTTATATGGGTATGTTGGATTGGGAGAATGAGTGTTTGGGTTTTGTGAACAGAAGATCCATTTTGTCCCGGAAATGAAACTGCAGAAAAATGGATGCTTGGATGCATTAATGAGCGTGAAGGCCATATCCTAGGTGACCATGAATTGTAAGTACAATTTCTATTCAGGTTTGATTTTCAAACCCAATGGGTGCACAAACCCTATATGGGCAGTAATATTTGTCTTGAATAAACTTTTATACTGATCCCCTTTTTCCCATAGAATTAAGGATAACTTCAATCCTGACAAATTTATGTTCTACTTGATGTAGGAATGCCCTTCTACCACTGACGCAAATTCCAGGTATGGTGGTTCTATAAACTATAGAATTAGAAACTCCTTTGGTATTCTTATGTTTATGCTCATCCTTTAAAGTCCTTTGTGACAGAACTTGGTCATAGAACCTATTCTCTCAGAATAGAAAATATGGTGTTGACCTTTACATGACAGCGAACTTAGGCTTGACAGCAACATTTGATGACTTTGACAGTGATCTTCATTACAGCTCTCTTGATATTTGACAATGATCTTAATGATAATGATTGGGATATGTGACAGGACCTATATAACAATAACTTTGATATAGCAAGTAACCATGCTTGGCAGTGACCTTGTATGATTGTAACAATGAGACAGTATTAGACCTTGATGTATGACTATTGATGAGAACCAGTATAGTACCCTCGTATAGCAGTGGCCTTGATGATGACAGTAATGACATTCTCTTGATGACAGAGTAACCTTGATGACAGAAAAGATAGTAGCTTGATGACAATAACTTCTGATGCATGCCAATACTCTTGGTATTGAGATGACAGAGATGGCAACAACATTGAAGTGTGTTGTGACGATGGTAGTTAAAATAAATGAATAAATAAAATACTATATATATATATATATATATATATATATATATATATATATATATATAAGTAAATTAAGTTGACTTGAGTTTCAGTAATAGCTTAAATGATTGGAAAGTCGGTTTTATATATCAGTGTTATTTAAATTTCTAAAGGCAAGTTGTGAAGTGAAGATTAGGAAGGTAAATATGTTAGGAGTGATAAGGAAAGTTCTTCAAGGAATATTATCAAAATTCAGGAAGTTTGAGAATTTTTCTTCAGACATGCAATGTAAACTCAATTGTATAATATTTGCAGGTGATCCCTGGGCTTGGTATTTCTTAGTTTATTATAACATTTAGTTACACATCATATATCGATAGGAAACTCTGGATGTTGTTTACTGACTTGAACGAACTAGTTTATGCTTGTTTTGCCTTCACTAAATGGCAATATGAATTTCCTTCTATGATTTGTATCAGTTAATGTTCAATAGTAAATGTAGTTCTACTGATTGCTCAGAGAAGAAGCTATGGGATTCCATTCAAGCTATTTTTGATGATACAAAAAAATCTGCTGTGCTTGGTGAGAGAAGAATTGCAAATTGAACCATGAATTTTTAAGGGGTGATTCCAGTGATTTTTGAGGGGTGATTTTAGTGATTAACAAAATAATGGCTCAAGTTGGAAGGGTATACTGAGTTAGGAAACATGTTTCCGTTGTTATTTCACCCAGAAACCACTAAGCTGGGGTTGTGAAGGTGGAAGGGCATAATGAGTCAGAAGACGTATTATCATTGTGTTTTCACCCAAAAGCCACTAAATTGTGCTTGTTGGCCACCGTTTTTAATTAGCAGAGTTTTGGCATGATACTGCCACTGAATTATGGGTGCATCCTTTCTAGCTCATTTATAGATATGGTTACTTATTAGTTGAAGAATGCTCGCAACGATGTTTTTGTCTATACCTGATATTAAATGGTAACCTTAGCAACAATGAAGCAGCAACCATTGTGCAGCCGGGTGAAGGGTTTGGAATGAAATGAATTTATATTATATATTGTTTATCTGTAACAGCATATAATGTAGAAGTATCCCTGCACAAATTCCATCCATATACAGCATTCAGCACAAACATGTGGTATAGGTTTTCGAAAGTTGAAATTTTGCAGCCTTTGGAGCCTTAGTATGTGATGAGCAAATTGAAGGTACATAAGGTAAATAAGTAGGAAATAAATCATAGAGTGAACAATTATGATGGAGGCATCATATGGAGTTCTGTGAGAATGGTTTACTGGATATTTAGAGCTTGGTAGAAGAGGTACATGGGTTTAGAGAGTTTAAGGAAGCCTTTATCTATGGATTCTATTTTGTTATTCCTTCTAGGAACAAGGAAATTCCTTTTTACATACGTGCTTGATCATAACTCGAATTCTGTGTTCCTTTCTAATTCTTCATATGTTCAGGGCACTTGAGCAAGCTCTTTGGTATGACGTTTTGATTTACTCATTTGTTTTAGGCGCAAAGTAACACCTTGATAAGAACTGTGCTTGTTCGTTTTGATAATGTTTTGGATTTGTCCCTCAACACTTTCTAAATATTCTAGGTTACCAGAAAGAAAAAAAAAAAAAAAAAAAAAAAGGCTGGAATGAGGTCCCTACACGTATATTTAAAAAAAAGAACAATCTCTGGTTTGATCAAATATATATACATATATGTATGTATCTTGCTATATATGTGTGTATACGTTTGGTTATACTCTGCTGTATATACTTCCCGCCATGTAGGGTAGTATAGTTGTACTGTGCTTGTTTGGTTTTCCTCATCCTCTGGGGTTTGCAGTATATTGAATTAGGAATCATGTTATTCAACTGTTTTGGCTGGTTGGAAAGCAAACTCTGGATAAAATAGTAGTCTGCACTGTACTGGCTTTGATTTTTCCACAACTGTATGACTGAAATTCACTGGTTTGTATCTCATGGGAGCTGTAACTCACCCAACGTTCAAATAGTATTGTTTGCTTCTTGATTGTTTGTATTATTTAGAAAGTGTTGAGGGACAAATCCAAAACATTATGAAAACGAACCAGCACAGTTCTTATCAAGGTGTTACTTTGCGCCTAAAACAAATGAGTAAATCAAAACGTCATACCAAAGAGCTTGCTCAAGTGCCCTGAACATATGAAGAATTAGAAAGGAACACAGAATTCGAGTTATGATCAAGCACGTATGTAAAAAGGAATTTCCTTGTTCCTAGAAGGAATAACAAAATAGAATCCATAGATAAAGGCTTCCTAAAACTCTCTGAACCCATGTACCTCTTCTACCAAGCTCTAAATATCCAGTAAACCATTCTCACAGAACTCCATATGATGCCTCCATCATAATTGTTCACTCTATGATTTATTTCCTACTTATTTACCTTATGTACCTTCAATTTGCTCATCACATACTAAGGCTCCAAAGGCTGCAAAATTTCAACTTTCGAAAACCTATACCACATGTTTGTGTTGAATGCTGTATATGGATGGAATTTGTGCAGGGATACTTCTACATTATATGCTGTTACAGATAAACAATATATAATATAAATTCATTTCATTCCAAACCCTTCACCCGGCTGCACAATGGTTGCTGCTTCATTGTTGCTAAGGTTACCATTTAATATCAGGTATAGACAAAAACATCGTTGCGAGCATTCTTCAACTAATAAGTAACCATATCTATAAATGAGCTAGAAAGGATGCGCCCATAATTCAGTGGCAGTATCATGCCAAAACTCTGCTAATTAAAAACGGTGGCCAGCAAGCACAGTTTAGTGGCTTTTGGGTGAAAACACAATGATAATACGTCTTCTGACTCATTATGCCCTTCCACCTTCACAACCCCAGCTTAGTGGTTTCTGGGTGAAATAACAACGGAAACATGTTTCCTAACTCAGTATACCCTTCCAACTTGAGCCATTATTTTGTTAATCACTAAAATCACCCCTCAAAAATCACTGGAATCACCCCTTAAAAATTGGAAAGCAAACTCTGGATAAAATAGTAGTCTGCACTGTACTGGCTTTGATTTTTCCACAACTGTATGACTGAAATTCACTGGTTTGTATCTCATGGGAGCTGTAACTCACCCAACGTTCAAATAGTATTGTTTGCTTCTTGATTGTTTGTATTATTTAGAAAGTGTTGAGGGACAAATCCAAAACATTATGAAAACGAACCAGCACAGTTCTTATCAAGGTGTTACTTTGCGCCTAAAACAAATGAGTAAATCAAAACGTCATACCAAAGAGCTTGCTCAAGTGCCCTGAACATATGAAGAATTAGAAAGGAACACAGAATTCGAGTTATGATCAAGCACGTATGTAAAAAGGAATTTCCTTGTTCCTAGAAGGAATAACAAAATAGAATCCATAGATAAAGGCTTCCTAAAACTCTCTGAACCCATGTACCTCTTCTACCAAGCTCTAAATATCCAGTAAACCATTCTCACAGAACTCCATATGATGCCTCCACAACTGTATGACTGAAATTCACTGGTTTGTATCTCATGGGAGCTGTAACTCACCCAACGTTCAAATAGTATTGTTTGCTTCTTGATTGTTTGTATTATGATTGTCTGTTCTGATATTGTTATTGGTCTTCTATGCCATTAGATTGTGTTTAATGACTTACATGCAATCTAATTTTGTGCGCAGTTCTATCTCAGTCTCTCTGGGATGAATGGACTCAAAGCGAGGCAGAAAACAGAATTTTATTTACATCTACGCCTTTATCAGAAGTAACGGATCCCAGATTGCCCACATTGGATATCAAAAGCAATGAAGGTTAATTATCTGATTTTGAAATAAACCACAGTATGTCAAAAGTTTTGTAATGAGTTGGAGTATAGTTTGGTCTCATTTGGTTAATAGCAGGTAAGAATGAGGATACTATTAATCCAGATCATACTTCAAAGGGCAGTCCCCGGTGTAAAAGAAGGCGGATGCTTTTGTTTCCAGGAGATCAATCTGAGTCTGTATTCTGCGATTCAAACCCAAGTCAACAATGTGAAGGAGGCATTGGACTGGTGAGCCACGAAAACAATAAAAACCTTTACTGGTCATCTGTGAATTTCATTGCACCTTTCAATTTAACTATACCCATGATGTCTGTTGACAGAATAATAGTGAAAGTCATCTTTTGGGTGAATATCAAGACATGCAGGTCCCTGATTCGGCATCCACTTCACTCTGGTTCTCTGCTAACGGTATGAATTGCAAATTGTTTGCTTTGACTTATATGGGTATGTTGGATTGGGAGAATGAGTGTTTGGGTTTTGTGAACAGAAGATCCATTTTGTCCCGGAAATGAAACTGCAGAAAAATGGATGCTTGGATGCATTAATGAGCGTGAAGGCCATATCCTAGGTGACCATGAATTGTAAGTACAATTTCTATTCAGGTTTGATTTTCAAACCCAATGGATGCACAAACCCTATATGGGCAGTAATATTTGTCTTGAATAAACTGTTATACTGATCCCCTTTTTCCCATAGAATTAAGGATGCCTTCAATCCTGACAAATTTATGTTCTACTTGATGTAGGAATGCCCTTCTACCACTGACGCAAATTCCAGGTATGGTGGTTCTATAAACTATAGAATTAGAAACTCCTTTGGTATTCTTATGTTTATGCTCATCCTTTAAAGTCCTTTGTGACAGAACTTGGTCATAGAACCTATTCTCTCATAATAGAAAGCCAAATTTAATCAAAATATAATCAAAGGCTTGGAACTCCATTGGAATGCTTAATACAAGTTATATTCTTTGCTAAATCCCATATTCAAATCCCAAGGGATAAACTCGGGATATAATCAATGTAGCCCCCTAAATGCCTAACTTCCAGTCACAGTTACTGAGGGTAAACTCTGATCTGTCTAATAGAATAGCAGGTACCAGTTCACATGATGCCAAGTGTATCTAGGGGTTCAGTGCTTTGAGTGGGGTGCTAACTGCTAGCTTAGGTTAATGAAGCTATTCAAGTGACTTGGAGATCTTCTGTGTACATCATCCATGAAAGCCGGACTAATCTCCTTGGATGCAGATGAAAGGTTTCAACTCTCAACTTTCAAGGAGAATATAAAGTGGTATTTTATCCATAGAGAGATTATTATACGCATATGAGGATGCTTCAAACCATTCTATGGGTTTTGACAGGTTATGTAGCTTGCCTGGCATATATGTTGCCCATGCAATTATTAATGTGCAGATGCACAGTGATCAGGATACTAATGCTGAGTAGGCTCCTATCTATGCCTCAAGAGTATCTGGGATTTTGTTTATTTATGTTGGAAATCATACCCTGTTTGACTCAGTCGCTCTGAATTTTTCTGGACATACCTAGAAGTTTGGATCTGCCTATTACTCTCTTACAAGTTACAAGATGTCATTGCAGCTGCAATGATATCCTGTTTGACTTTTGGGGACTCAAGGAGCAGTGTTGAAGGCTCTGTGAATGCTTTCTAAGATGCAATGGAGCTATCTAATATTTGACATTTGTCTGGGGGAAAACTATTGATGATCAATTGTCAGCATCCGATTGCGTGGCTGCACATGCATAAAGTGAATAATCTTGTGGAAATGCATTATGAAAGGCTATAGCTGATGCAAATGGCTAAGTTTGCTTTTTTATAAAAGTTTTGTAATAGGAGATAGTTAAGTCGATTGCAGTAGTAGCATTAAAAGTCCTGGAAAGGCAATGTAATACTTGAGCATCAACATTTACTTCAGTGTCAAAATGGATAAAATCCTGTGAGCTTGGTTGGGCATACACATCATTCCCTTTTAAAATCTAAAGCTGAGTTGATATTATGAGGAACACAAGATTTCTGATAGATTAGGGAGATTATTGGTTATGTATGTGTTCAAAACTTGCTTCATTGCTAGGAAGATAAATTGCTTTACATTGAACAACATATTTCTGTCATGTATTTGAAATGAAATATGCTTTTGGATGATCTATGTGGTTGTATGTTTGTCCACTCTTGTCTGTGATTGGCATGCTGTTACCCAGTTTCAGTGAACTGAAATTGTATTCTTTCAGAGATTTTCTAGAAGGATCTAAAGTTTATGTTGTTTGAGGAAAACTTCTTGGAATGTTATGTTGGAGTCTGGACCACAGAATGCCTGTATAGAATCACAAGAGAAAAAATTGTATGAAAATGTTGAATGATTCCTGAATTATAGGAAGGACAGTAATTCATTGAAGAGGTTCTATAAAATCTGATAAACCTAACAACATTCAGCCAATATTAAGGTACTCTAAGTTTGATAACCGGCATAAAACTTTAGTAAGCTTTTGTCTCTGAAACTGAGTTCTGATGTTGTCTTCGTGCAGGTAGTATGTACATTGGTGGCCTTACTTGCTTCAATGCCATTAGCAGAGCTTTTCTTTTTTCATATTACACTGATTAAAAAGGTTAGTTTTATTTAAAAATCCATATGGTTCTCAACAATCTTTTGTCGATTTATATTCACTAAACTTAACATCCTTTAACAAGAGTACTGAATAGCAGGGAATTACGACATATGAATATGTAGTGGCAATGAGGTCACAAAGTGAGCCGCCAGGAGTTTCTGTTGAGGGTGATGCACGAAGTATACCTTCTTCTCCAAGTGGTTCAACTGCCACTGGTTTAAGTGGAGGAATTTCTCTTGGTTTGCAGTATAAAGGTGCATGGTGTACACCACTTAGAATATTTGTTGAGCATCAGGTATATAAATTTGTTATCCACAATTTCAAATCTTGGTTTAGGTCTGTAATTTGGTCAGACTATAGTAGTACAGGCTGACATGTATTGTGTGTTAAATGGCAGGATGAAGTTATTCCACACCCGTCCACTGTTGATCCTGATGATATCGAGGTTGTAAATAGGATGGAAAACAGGATGCAGAAGCGTCCTGTTAGAATCAGTGCTTTGGAAGCTATGCGAGCAGCGGCAAAGGCTAGGGAGTCTTCATCTGTTTTGTGTCCAGTTGGTGCTCGAGGAGTCCCTGATACTGATTATAGCTCAATTGTTGGTCTTCTTAATGGCTGAAGCTGTGTTTGAAGTTGAGTGGAGTCCATGTAAAGTCCATTGCCCACTTGATCTACTTGGAGCAAACTTTTAGAGAACGAGAACATGATAATAACAAACCTTGGGGAAAAACCTTTAAACCTTTTGCTTTGCAAATTCCAGTTGGGGTCCTTAATAAATATAGTTAAAGTCTATAAGCACTTTTTAAGGCATTTCAGCACACCTCAGTAACTAATTTAATCATTTGCACACCTCTTTTGTTTTGGTGAGCATTTATTGTCTTTTCTCGTGTTTCTTTACTTGTTTAAAACTTTTGAACAATTGATATCATTCAACGTTTTTGTGAATTAATTAAAGTCTGGCCAATTTTCGCTGATGAATCCATTGCTACTGCGTTGTAGCCTTTCTTTTTGCATCCTGATCGGGTAAAGCAATAAACCTTGATGCATGTTTAGCTATAATGGCCCTAGTGTCTTTTAACTCCTCAATTTATATTTTATGCGACAGCCAAAGAATTGGTAGCTTGTTAATTGAAAAGAAAAACTTATTGTTGGATGATACAGCTTGACATTATTCTTGTGGTTGATCTATATTGGATGAGTTTATAATTACACTCCATTGGCTGACATTGGAATGATGGCCATCTTAATTACACTTCATTGGCTCACTGAAGAGTAAAATATATAAACAACTTAATAGTGATTATTGATGAGAGGATGAGATTTACTGTTTTGTTCTTTATGTTATCTGCGAAACATAAAACACATATAGTTGAATAGAAAATATTGATTGTGAACCAAACAAGTTCCAATTGATCTAATAAAATTGAAACTTGAATGGCCACTGTAGATGCATGTGATAACAAACACTACTTATGAGAACAATAGTGTTTGACCATAGATTTCTAATTAGCAACTTTGTATTTTCTTTCGATTAATACAATTGTCTCTTCTTGTGGTCACTCGTTTTAGTGACTCACTATTGATTTGCCAGACCATTGTTATGTACTTTTTCAGGTCTAAAGATGTGTAACTTGTGGTTTAGCTTGATACATTCTCTTGTATACCACTTTACTTTAACTTTGTCAATATCATAAGTCCAGTAGCGATTTAAGTGTATGTCTGCATGGCAGAACTGCATTGGGCTTGAACTTTTATAAAAAATTACATTGTATTTAAAGAAATATGATGTCCAGATAGCATAGAACTCCAAACATCAAATCTCGTTGCTCCTTGTAGGCTTCAACCAATATCTCTTTTAGAGAAATTCAACAACTCTAATTTAATAATCCTATCGGCCTCTCTTTGTACCTTTTGGGACAATTGCTAGTTAAGTCTCCGGTAGCCGTGTGATATGTGATGGTCACGAGGGCATTTGGAATTACATCCACTGTCCACCTGTAGCAAATCCTGATCTACGATGCTCGTTCATCGTAGTAGAATTAGCTAATCGACTCCCTCCCCAAACCTCGATGTTGTCAATCATTGTGCTCACGTAGGTTAAGGTTTGGCTCTCAGAGAACTGGGGTTTTGCAGGCACTATGATTCTTCAAGCATTCATGTGAGACTAAGCACCTTCAGGGTGTCATTTAACAAGTATCTCCAGGGAAACTCCCCTTCGTTGTCTGTACCACAATGCATTTGCACTGAACCTCAAGTACTAAATCGGTTCTATTTTTATTCAACATCTTAAAAAACCTCGGGTCATTTGGATTGCAAAGAATTCACAACTCAAAATTGTGATTCCAATAAATCCCTACCAAATTCTAGGTAAAATATACCTAAACAACTTCCAAAACTTATAACAGATAATCTATGACAATAAAAAAAAGGTTATTGTAATACAATGTGATGATAATCGAGTAAATAGAAGATCTAAGGCACAAAAGTGACTTTTCCTTTCAAAGTTGAGTAGATGGTATAGAGAAGTAATGAAAGTTTAAATGTGCAATTAGGATGGTAAAGATGATGAAGGATAAAATGGTAGTTTTTCTATCTTTCAAATAGATATATACATCTTTGAACAATCATTACTCTCATGGGAATGATGAATTTGAGATGGAAAAGGATTGATATCATTATGTCATTTGTTTCTATTAAGAATAGCAATCCTCTATTTTCTCATGATTCTTAGGACCTTCTCCGCTAGTGGTTTATAGGTTCAAAGGTTGGTTGTCTTTGTAGTGAGGCCAAGGTTGTTTCTCTCCTTGATAAGAGGAATATATTCTCTTTGTTTGGGGGTAGATGCAATGTGGATAGTTTCCCTCTTGGCTTCTCTAAGCTCAATTTGAGGTTAGAAGGGAAGTAGGAACATCCCTATTTATTTTCATTTTACTTTGGTCGTGGGAAGTAAGGAGGTCTACATGATAGGTATTACTGTATTCTCTCCCTATGTTTTCTAGAAGTGGAAGACGAGAATGTGAAAATTGAATAAGAAGTAATGAATTTAGGAAAATTCAAAGGAGGGAACCAACAAAGGGAAAAATGAGTGGACACCTTAAGCCTGGAAAGGTGTGAGTAGAAGGTGCCCTTCCAATGGGTCAATAAGAGCACAAATAGAGGTCATGGAAGTTGCAACAAGATTTTAAAGAAGATACCTCGCTGCAATAAAGCAAAGAGGTTGAAAGGATAGATAATTTGGCTAGAGAGAAGTGCAATAACACATCTACAAATGATAACAATGCAAGCCTCATGGATTGCATTACAAGCACGAGGTTTTCTCTAAAGCAGGGACACCACATATTTCAATTTGATTGACATGTATTGGCACGTCAAATCCTTCATAGCTCATGTTATCAAAGAATCTAATGGGTAGCAACAAGTCATCTTGAATAAATTAGATTTCTTATATAGCAAATATAAGGCCTTGATAAAGGCAATTTGAGGTATGTAAATAGGATTAAGTAGACTTAAAAAGGTTAGCAACCAACAAAAAGAGGACCAATTTGACACTAAACCAATCAACATTTATGTAGACTTAGATTATTATCTAAAAATTTAAGTAAAACTAGTTTAATTTTTTTTTTCTTAATCATCAATGATAATTTCTAACCAGTATTCATCTTTAATTCCTTTACTATCTAGATAAATTTTATATTCAAATATAATTTATGTTAACTCTATTCTATGTTATCGTTATTATGTTATAAGCATATATATTATTTACTGGATCAAGCAGTTGGAGCAACTACATTAACTAAAGAATTAGAACATGGCATATCAATAATGGAATGGGAAAGGTGGGAAAGTCGTACTTTTTCAGTACACTAAGTAATAAACTAAATTTACAACAACAAAACAAAGATAAGTTATAAAGATCTTTATCTTTATAATCGAGATTTCAAATCTCATTTATCTTTGTAATCGAGATTTCAAATCTCATTTATGTGCAATATACTTGTCCTTCATTGATTAATTGATATGGACACAATATCAACAATCTTACCTGCATTTAATTACTTAAAATAAGTTGAAATGTCCAGTGAAGATGTTACTTCAAGTAATAACAAGCAATGTCATTAGACATCGGATTAATTTTATTCAATAAGATACATGAGACAAATTTATAAAAACAATGTCCACAAATCCGGGAAAAAAACTTTTACAACTTTTATTAATGTGGAAAAATTTATTCTACCCTATCTTTACCCATACCCTATCTTTACCCATTGTATGTTTCTATATATATTTAGAAACAAGAAAAAAAAATAGAGATTATGGGCCACAAGTTTTCCAACCAGAAAAAATAATAAAGATGATGGGCCACAAGTTTTCCAACTATGCCTTTTGAATGTGAACATGCAAGACATGCCCAACATGGGAGTCCCCACATACCAAACTATTAAGTGAAACTGGCATCATGTAACTTTTTTCATCACATAACTTTTTTCATGTCACGAAGCTACTATGACACACGTAGCTTTGGTTAAAAGTCGAAATTGACGTGATAAGATGGAAAAAATTTAAAAATGTTATTTATTTAAATATTATTTTATCTATTTAAGTATTTAGTTTGATATGACTAGTAATATTAAGAGTTTTTTTTAATATTAGAATTTTATGTATTAAATTATAATCTTCATGTTAAAATATATTTATTATTGGCATGTATTATTTAATATTATCATGTAAAGGATATTTAAAAAAAAAAATATTTCTTCGTATAAATGATGATTTCTTAACCGCTTTTTTTTCAAATATTAATTTATTAAATATTTATAATTTATTAAAATAAGGAAAAAATTATAACGTTTTTAAAATTAATAATATTTTATAATAATATAAGTTTCTTTTGTTTATAATATCTTCAATATTATATGTGTAGATCAAGTTGTTTAATGTAAATAGTTTTATTATTAAGATATTTTTTTTATGTAATAATGGTCCATTCAAAACCTCATAAATTTAGTTAGGTGGAAATTAATCTGTATAATTGCAAATTCTTTTTCATATATATATATAAAATACAATTACTATTTTAAATTTTATACAATATTTTTTAAAAGATGTAAATAAAATTTACAATGAAATTTAATATCATATTAATTATAATTATATATATATATATATATATATATATATAAATATAACACCAATTACTATTTTAAGTTTTGTAGAATATTTTTTAAAAGGTGTAAATAAAATTTACAATGACAATTAATATCATAATATATATATATATATAACACCAATTACTATTTTAAGTTTTGTACAATATTTTTTAAAAGATGTAAATAAAATTCACAATGATATTTAATATGATATTAGAAAATAATGAATGTATTCAAAAATAAACAAATTCAAATTTTCTATTGATTTTTTTTCTCATAAGATAAAGTGTTGCCTTGATTTACTCTTTTTTTTTTCAATATTTTAATAATCTAGTCCTCTTAAAATAGGTCAAAAGCCTTAAAAGAAAAACTCTATGGTCAAAATTTTCATCAATCAAGTGAAATTATTTTCATTGAGAAAAAAAAATTAAATAAAGAAGAGGTTGAATTTATCCACTATTTAATTTGCTATAAAAATAATTAGCATACCTTGAAGTGGGAAGGTGAATGCTAAAGTGAATTAGATCAAAGCTAAATTAGTGCTAACAACTAAGGATTTGAGGATATGGTTGCTAAGGATTTCAGGATATAGTTGTTTCTTGATGATGTTTGAGTACCAATAGTTAAGGGTTTAGGGATTTAGTCACATAGTTGTTAGCAAATGTGAGAGCTTTCAATATTAGAACCAACTTTCTTAACATCAAGTCCCATTGCATAATTACACATAACAATTTATCAAAATGCACTTTGTTCTTGACAAAGCATTTATGATAGAGTGATCTTTTGTAAAAAGATAAAGTTTATATGACTCTCCCATTTTTACTTGAAGAAATATCTTTATATTTTATTATGTTTTAGAAGGTCAGAGCTTTCAATATTAAAGCCACTCTTGAACATCAAGCCTAATGTCATGATTACACATAATAGTTTATCAAAATATATTCAAAGAAATATTTTTATATTCCATATGAGGAATATATATGTTTCGGTACTTGAGGGACTCCCAATAACAAGGCTTGAAGTTATTACAAGGATATAGTCATTATGAGTCTAACATGTCACATGTGGGAATTGAACCTAAGTCGTGAGCATAACAATGTTTCTCCCAAGTTAACTTATATTGTTCTCCCGTTGTTAATTAGATACTCCCTATTACAAAAAAATCTAGTATCCTATATGATATAAAGTCCCAAATATCAAACTGTTATTTTTGTGTAATTTAGGAAAGCTACCCACTATCACTGCAATAACTCTTCCTTTCTCTTTTGTTGGGCTCTTTGGGGGCTTCCCTAAATAAATATATTGTTAAGATAATAAAGTGGATGCAAAAGATCATCTTTTGAAGAACAAATATTAATAAATTTATATAATATATTAAATGGGATGGAAATGAGAATGTGATAAGGGGAAAATACGAAAATGAAGGAAAAACAAAGAATGAATAGAGATGAAAGGAAAACAAAGGCTATCAATCATGGGCTTATGGACTCATAAAGTACCACACAAATTGAATCATGGGCTTATCGAGTCATAAAGTACCACGCAAATTGAAGCACTTGATTTGTCATAATTACTCACCTTTCCAAAACTTTGGATGTAGACTTGCCTTAGGGATACACTCCTTGTGTCGGAGAGGAATTAACCTAAAGAGAAAAGTAGTAGTATTTATGAGGTGACAATGTATAGCTTTACTTAGTTACATAAAGCTAATACTTTGATGTTTGGAATTTACATTTTTAAAACTTTATATTTTATTGTAATATTCCGTTATATTTTGTTTTAATATTTTCTTAAAAAATAAAAAAAAATAAAAAAAAAAAACAAAAAATACAAATATAAATGAATATACAATTTTTGAACAATACTAATATTAATAAACAATTTTTTAACAATATTAATATTAGATAAACAGTTTCAACGACATAATTTTACAAAGATAAATGTTTTCAGCATAAATATTTTATGGAGTCTAAAATTCCTCTAATCAAAATTTTACAAAGATAAATGTTTTTAGCATAAATATTTGATGGAGTATAAAGTTCCTCAAATCATTAAAATCCAGTCCTACAAAAATTATAATTCAAATTAATTTAGAAAAAACCATAAATCTTTAACCAAAATCAATTGTACAAAACCCCATAAGTATGGTTACAACCATACATACAAACCCATTGAATCATAAAAAATCTTGTATCTCGATTTAAAATTTAGGTAAAGTTATTTTTTTTTTACCACATGGTGAATCTGTAACTGTCTGGCCTAATCTAGGGGAGACCCAGGATCAAACCTTAACGCTGCCACTATAACACCAAGAGCATAACCAACCACCTGCAAATCAGTCATACTAAGTTCCTATGATTTTAGCAAGAGCAGACTCAACGGGAAAGGGGAATCCGCCCCTCTAACCGCCACCACAGCAGGTCAATGTACTCAATGAGATTTGAACTCGGTCTGCCTGGGCATCGCCCATATAACTTTAGGTAAAATTATTATCAAAGTAAAAGTAAACTTTATTTGGTTGCATATCGTAGTACTCCTTTTTAATGAAATCAATCATAATTACTCGGATCACAACTTTCTAAAATAAAATAAGCAACGTGAATGAAAAAATATATATTTTCTTAAATAATATAGAAAAATAAAAATATAGATAATAAAAAAAGACATAATAGCAAAAGGCCAAACCTCCCAAACTTACGCCTCGGGTTAGGGTATACACCGATTCCACTCTTGTTCAATTAAGTCGGCCGCGGTATTGCCCTGACGGAATCCGCCATGGCCATTCGCTTATAAATAAAGAGTTGCAGATTTGAATAAGATCAGAGACGAGAAATAAGATCTGGGAGATGTTGCAGGTGGTATTGGCTTTGTGCTTCTCGGCTGCCCCCCTCACGCTCTATTTCCCTCCCTGCCGGCAGCTGAGCGAACTGGTGGAAAAGATACAGGAAATAGCTGGGGAAATGGCCATGTACTACAGGAGAGCTTATCCCCAGATCCGGCTTGCATGCAGGAGAATTCTAACCAGATGCGGCCTCTATCGTCCCCTGAACCCAACCGCTTCCATCCGGACCTGATTTCTCTGGCCCTGCTCTGTTTCTCAGAAAATTTTGAGAAAAATTCAATATATTTTGCTGCGCTCTGAAATACTGGTCTCTCGGATCGGCTGCGAGTCCTCGCATCTTCGGGGTTTAGCGGCCGGGCGTCCTGGTTCTTGCCCTCGAAAGGTCGCACAGTTGAGGTACATCCTTATTTAGGCCTCTGCAGACTTCTTGATTTGGCAAATACTAGAGATCTTACCCTAGGATTTGCTGTAATTGTTTTGTAATTCGACGCGGAGACTTGGCAATGTAAAGTTGGATGGATAGGGATAGCCGTATTTACCGATCTTTTTCCACCATTGGGGTTGGAATAGTTGATGCGAGGGTCAAATGGGAATGAGCTCTGTACACTGGGGATGGATTTATTTTTATGGCCAGGGTCATATGGGAGGGGACTGTACATTGGGGGTGTATTGAATTCAGCAGATGGATCAGATGAGGGTCACCTGGTAATGGGCTGTACACTATTTATTTACATTGATTTGGGGTTTGTTACTATTTACCAGCCGAAAAACAAAAATCGAATCCCTCTGGCGCACTACAGAAGAGGAGCTTCGACGAAGTTAGCCTGCTGGTGGGGTGGCTTGTTTTAATCTCAACTTTGAAATTTTAAAGATGGAGTGGAGACCACTGTAGTAGAAAACCAGGGGCTGAATTGTTGCATTTTGTACATGAATATTATTCCATTTATTGGATTTATTGTTTACTTTTATTCTTCTTTTGAAAAATGGATGGTAGAAGTGAGATTGTTTAAATTCCAGTTTGTACACATCTCGGAATTGGACAAATAAAATATAAAATCTAGTCATGGGATGAGGTTCCAATTTATACATCTCAAGATTCGACAAATGAAATATAAATTTCTGGTTATCAATACAAGGATCAGGTTTGGTTGCCAAAATTAAAGACAAACCTTTGCATTTTTTAAAAAAGAATTTGGCGTCAAAGATAAGGTTTGACAGGCGTCATCAAGTGATATTGGTGAAGTGCATTTTTTTAATTTGATTAAAATAGAGTCAAATTGTTACTTCCTTTTCTTTCCTGGGGGACAAAAGAGCACCTTTGAATTATAATATAATTAAAATAGAAATGGTTCCCATCAGGTCAAATGGTATTAGTTTGTTTAAGGAATCTCAAAGTTTTGTTAATTGATATTTTTCTCTTCATCAAGTTAACTGTTTTTTTCAGCATTGTTGTTGAGTGTACTGTTCACTTGGTTCTAATTTATTTAGTGATACGGTTTATATATGGTTTTGTGTTTTGTTTTTTTATATAATAAGAGAATTTAGTATAGTTTAGTGGTTAAATTAGTGGTGAGATAGTTATTATTGATTTTTGTCCACAAATGTAAGTGGGTTTATCAGTATTATTTAAGGAAACTCATGTCACATAAAATTACTTTATTATAATTCAAAAGGGGGCAGGTTTTCATTCATGCCAGATACTCCTAGGTCTTAGGCTATTAACCTGTTTCCTTATGTAAAAAAAACAAACTCTTAACGAAACAGAATAGTGTTAAAACATACTCCAAGCTCATGGTTTTGTTTTTGTTAAGACCAAAGAGTCAATGAAAATGTTGGAAAAAGACTCTTGCATTTGTATTAGGCTCTCAAGGGTCCCATTCGAAAGTTTTTCAAACTACTAACCAACATCCAAAGTCACTTCTCTCTTTCTGGAGGATTCACAGCATGTCAAGCCTTGGTAAGGTTCTTTGCTTTTGTTAGTCCTCCCCAACGTTTATATGTACTATTATCCATGGGGAATATTGAAATGCTCCTATCCAACAGTATTGCTGCTGTGTTTTAAATAATTTGCTTCCTTTTCCTATGTGAATAATCCGATAGAGATTCACAACCAATAACATCTTTACCATCTAGCAATAAGTCGAAGAACACTGTGTCCACATGGTTTTAAGTTTAAGAACACTATGTCCACAATTTTTTTTTTGCAATTGCAGAAGTAATTGTTATACATTCATACAGATTGAGTGGGACTAATGGTTGAGAACATGTGTTTCCTCATAAGAGGTCACATGGTCAAAACTAGAGGGGGGTAGCTACTGTTTTTTTATTTTCAACCATAAAATAGGTTCTTCATCCCACAAACAAAAGAGTCTCATACAACAATTTAGTATTTAGCAGTCAAATGACTTTTTCAACCATAAAATAGGTCCTTCATCCCACAAACAAAAGAGTCTCATACAACAATTTAGTATTTAGCAGTCAAATGACTTGGCTGTATGGGTCCTTTGTCCCACAAACAAGGGGGTCTCATACACCAATTTGGTCTCTGGTTTGGCCGTGACTTTAAAATTGGATAATATAACGACCATAAAATAAGTCCTACATCCCACAAACAAAAAAGTCTCATACAACAATTTAATATTTGACTTGACATAACCTTAAAAAATTAAATAATAATAATATTAATAACAATCTTGTTTTTATTTACAACCACAAAATTAATATTAAAATCATGTTTGAATTAAATAATAATAATAACTACTGTTTTTTAATTACAACCACAAAATTATTGTTGAAATCATGTTCAAAAAATAATAATGATTATGGCCGTTATTGTTGATTAAATTTAACTTTCAGTTTATTAAATGTAAAAAGGACAAGACAATGACAAGGACTTCTATGCAGTAATATGTAGTTTAGTAAATGGAATATTTTAAAATGGAACCTGTGCAATGTCAGAATGACAGTGGTTGTATATGTGTCGACAAAATTGATCAGTGCTTCTATGCGGTATAGTATCTTAAATTGAAATATTTTAAAAGGCAAACTGTGCAATGTCAGAATGACAGTGGTTGTATATGTGTCGACAAAATTGATCAGTGCTTCTATGCGGTATAGTATCTTAAATTGAAATATTTTAAAAGGCAAACTGTGCAATGTTAGAATGGGTGTTTGGTGAAGAATCCTTGCTTAACAATTTATGTGACTTCGCAGAGGAAATGAGACTAAGACAACCTGGGAGAGACTGCTGCAAATGGTATCCACCATGCTCATGATTCCTTCTTTTCTCTATCTCACAAGTGTCTGGAAAACAGGGCATTATCGCTGTAAATTCCTTCTATTTTCATTATAATATTATGAACACAAATATTGAGGCATTATCCTTGATTTGAAATTTTGGATGGAGAAGAAAATAATTTCTTAACCATTTAAAATAATTTTAATTAACAATTTTATATATATATATATATTTTATTGAAAAATGTTATCATAATTTAGTTGTGAAATTAATAGTAGAGAGAGTTATCTAACTGTTATCTGCAAATGTAGGTTGATTCATCGTTATTTGGAAAACCAAGCCATCTGTTCCCTGTTGGTGATTTGCAAAAAAGGGTTTTGGGTCGTTAACTTGTTTCCTTAACCCAGATGCCTTTGGATGTTGGATTGTTACCCTGTGTCCTTAAAATTGAGGAAAACAAGCTCTTAGCTAAACACAAATTTAATATTACAAAACAATATAATATAAACGTTGATCTAAAAATTAATAAATATTATCTTCAAATGTTTATAATTTGATAAATTTATTTCCTTTGACCACTTAGTAATAAAAACATATTTGAATTTTGAACTCTGCATCCTTGTATTTCATATAGACCCTTTACATAAATTAATATATATTATCTTCAAATGTTTATAATTTGATAAATTTATTTACTTTGACCACTTAGTAATAAAAACATATTTGAATTTTGAACTTTGCATCCTTGTATTTCATATAGACCTTTACATAAATTAATATATATTATCTTCAAATGTTTATAATTTGATAAATTTATTTACTTTGACCACTTAGTAATAAAATATTTGAATTTTGAATTTTGCATCTTTGTATTTCATATAGACCTTTTACATAAATAGACATGCACATGGCTTATGTTTTTTTTGGTAGATAAGCAACCACGGGGGATTTGAACCAATCGCCTATCACAAGGAGTGCCTTAATAGTGCACCCATTCACCATCAATCCAAAGCCCCATGGACTTATTTGTGATCTTTTTAAAAATAGATAATTTTATGGATATAGTTATTTTTATTATTATAATATTTTATTTATGGTAAAATTATTTTTAATGGGTAATATTAAAGGAAGAAAATTTTTAAAAGGTACACAATTTTGAGTTTACATCATTGGAAGAACCAAGCTTGAAGACGTATCAAATGTAATGTCAATGTGCTTGTATTTGGAACTAACAATTGATTTTGAAACTTGAATTGTGAAACATTTTTATTATTAAATAAATAAAATAATTACTATTAGATAATCAAAATTTATTTCTATAAATAAATTGGAATTAACAATTGAATTTGAAATTTGAATTGTGAATTGATATGAGAGGAGTTTGAATTGTGAAACATTTTTATTATTAAATAAATAAAATAATTACTATTAGATAATCAAAATTTATTTCTATAAATAAATTGGAATTAACAATTGAATTTGAAATTTGAATTGTGAATTGATATGAGAGGAGATGCTTGAACGCAGGAGAGCGCTCTGAGGAACTAGGGTTTTGAACAGGGGGCAACAAGCACGAGTAGGTAACGATGGAGGGGCTTGGAGGAGGGAGCTCCACTCCCTCCTACAGTAACGTGGTTTCGAACATAAGCAAAGAGACGAGTCTGGACAATTTCCGCAATCCACTTGAGGCAGAAACAAAGACAACAGATATTCACAAGCTGGGAAGCAACATTCCCCAAGAAAAGGAAGGGACCTACAAGGAAGCTAGGAGGGAAAAGATTATTGGCGACACCAGTCAAAGAACTGAGAAATTGTCTGCAACAGGACCATGTAAGCCCAAGGCTAACATTAAACCCCGAGTGGTCTTAAATGATCCAGCTTTATAGGTGCACAAAGAACATATGGCAACTTATGCAGTCATTTGCAAGTTCATGGGCATATGGCTGACGGAAAAAGCGATGTATACTTGGATAAGAAATAACTGGAAACCGAAGGGAGAAATAACTCTACATCTTGGCTCAAAGGGTTTCTTCACAGTGGTTTTCACTAACCTAGAAGACAAAGATAGAGTTTTCGAAGGAGGACCCTACTTCTATGCCATTGCATGACTCTACATGCGACCCTTGGTGATGAACTTTGTTACGGAGCGAGAAACGTTCACATCGGTCCCGGTATGGATTAGATTATATTCCTTACCTTTAGACTACTGGCTGCTGGAATATTTAAAAGCTATAGGTAACAAATTAGGGCATTTCATAAAGATATCAGAGGCGACTATGCAAGGGAAATACACTTCCTTTGCCTGCATATGTGTCGAGATGGACTTATGAACACATCCCATTCAAATGCTGTAAATGTCATGAACATGGGCATCTCTTCAGAGGCTGCCCACTCAACAAAAGGGAGGAATTCTTAAAAACCAACAAAAGAAAAGACCCAAAAGGCTTCACCAAAGTGGGAGGTAGAGGGAAAGGAGGGGGAAAAAGGTCCCAAAAGAAATCTAGCGAAAGCAAGATACCAAGTCCCAGCAGTTTCGAGATCTTAGAGGAAGGAGGAGGAGAAAATGGAATGCACAAGAAAATAGAAGACTTTGAATTGGAAAAGGAAAAAGAGGATAATATGGAAATCATACAGGAGCTCAATGGACAAAAGGAGGACATTCCAAGCATCATGGACCCTAGAAAGGACATTGAGATGACCCCAACCGAAGGAGGTACGGAGGACCAAGACCTACATGAGATCCTAGAGAGGGAGAACTTGGAACTAGAAAAGTTTCTAGAGCAGAGAATAAACACAGGAATAGAATCTCTACCACAAGAGGAGTTTGATAGAGTACAACTATTCCTCCGAAGGTCTCACACAAAGGCAACAGGAGTCAAAAGGAACCATGATAGCCAAGAGAACCGAGGGGGGAAATCAAAGGATAAAATAACAGGACACTCCACCAAGAACCTAGGCAATAAAAGAGGACGTAAGAGACATAATGAACTACTGACAGAGTGTGGAAAACTCATGATTAATTCAAGTAAGATGAAAGATCTCACCAGTTACTCTTTTACAAACCCATCATTATGAAGCTTACAATCTGGAACATTAGAGGAATAGGGAGTAAAATGAAACAAAGAAATCTCAGTAACAGAATAAAAGAAGAAAAACCAGATATGGTGTTTATATAGGAAACAAAATGCTCAGTGGACAAAATAAGAGAACTGCACAGTAAATGGCTTATTAAGTATGATTATCTAGAAGTCAAAGCAAATAATTCAGCTGGAGGCATTCTTACTCTTTGGAATCCTCAAAAATTTGGACTCTTGGATGTTGAGGCATCAAGAAACCACCTTTCAATGGTTATCCAACCATTGGGGGACAAGGATAGCTACTTGATCACAAATGTCTATGGTCCTCAACTTCTGGACAATAAACTCAGGCTCCTTACCTCTCTGGAAGAGCTGAGAGAGACATCCAACAGTGCCCTGGATTCTGGGAGGGGACTTTAATATGATCAGATCTCTCACAGAGAAAAAAGGAGGAACCAAATCACTTGGTAGAGACTCAATAGCCTTCTAGAACTTCCTTAACAATATGAGACTGGTGGATATGGACAAAATAAATGGCATCTTCACATGGAACAACAAGAGAGGTGGAACTTCCCAAGTAGCCTCGAGACTAGATAGATTCATAATCTCGGAGGATCTCCTTCTCACCGGCCGGATCATGACTGCGTTGATCCTCCCTCACAGAGGTTCGGACCACTGGCCCATCCAGCTGGAAGCCTCCTTTATTGGAACCCCAAGGAACAGACCTTTCAAGTTCGAAAATGTCTAGCTTACACAACCTGATTTCATCACTAACAATGGAAAGTGGTGGGCTAAAGAAATACCCACCCAAGGCACAAAAATGTTCCTCCTACATCAAAGACTCAAACACATCAAGAGAAAGCTCAAAGAATGGAATCACAGTGAGTTTGGAAATATATTCAAAGCCAAGGGAGAAGTGGAAAGAAAACTGCAAGAAATTAATCAAATTCTTGTCATAGAAAGCTTTGCAGAGGAAAAGAAAATGCAAGCGGACTCACTTCAACAAGAATGGGACAACAGATGCCAGCAGGAGGAAATCTTCTGGAGAGAGAAATCCAGAGTGAAATGGATTAAGGAAGGGGAGAGAAACACCAGATTCTTTCACAAGTCTACCATGGATCACAGAGCTCATAATAAAATCACAAAACTTATAGATCCTCAGGGTACAGAGAAAAATACTCACAAGGAAATGGAAGCGGTTTTGGTCCAACATTTCCAAAGTATAGCAGAGGAGACCGTGGAAGATGGATCTCTATTTACTAAAATCTTCACTAAGTGCATTCCAAAACTGGTAACCAGAGAAGACAATTATAATCTCAACATACTAGTAACGGAGGAAGAGGTCAAATGAAGCAATTAAAGAGTTGCACAATGGGAAAGCTCCAAGCCCTGATGGTTTCAATGTAGACTTTTTCAAAACGTGTTGGGAAATAGTAAAAAACGACAACCTGGAGGTGGTGGAGGACTCGAGAAAATCAAAATCAGTTTTGAGAGCGCTTAATGAATCCTTCATAGCCTTAATCCCCAAGTAGGAAAAAGCCATGACTCCAGATAGATTTAGACCCATAGCTTTATGCAATGTGGTGTACAAAATCATTTCCAAAGTAATTGCTAACAGACTCAAACCCCTTCTTCCAACACTTGTGTCAGAAGAGCAAACTCGTTATGTGGAAGGTAAACAAATTCTCAATAACATAGTTCAAGCTCACGAAGTGGTGCATTCCCTAAGGACCAATAAGCAAGCAGGTATGATAATACAGTTGGACATAGCAAAAGCTTATGATAAGCTAAGTTGGTATTATATAAAGGAAGTTCTTAAAGCATATGGCTTCGACCACAACTGGATAAGATGGGTTATGGATCTTGTCACCACTACCAGTTGTTCTATTCTTCTTAATGGCTCTCCTTCTAGAACTTTCAAGCCTTCAAGAGGCCTCAGACAAGGTGATCCTCTCTCCCCTTTCCTCTTCATTCTCATGATGGAAGGATTGGGTAGAGCGATCACTTCAGCCAAGGAGGAGGGAAGAATCCAGGGACTAAGACTCACTCCGAATGGGGACACATTTACCCATCAACAATTTGTGGATGCCACCATGCTGCAGGGCACACCAACAGTTAAGGAAGCCAAAGCTTTCAAACAAATCCTACATGAGTTCGCATTGGCTGTAGGTACTAAGGTAAGCCTCACAAAATCTAAAGTTTTCTTTTTCAATACGGGTATTTCAATTCAAAGAAATCTCTCTAGAATTCTAGGATTTCAAAGAGATCATCTTCCCTCGAAATATCTGGGAATACCCCTCAGAGACAAACCGCTGAGCAAGGAAATCTGGGAGTTAGTAATCAATAAATTGAAGGATAAAGTCATCAAGTGGACAAACAGATCCTTGAATTTCGCTGGGAGGTTAGTTCTCACAAAAGCAATGCTACAAGCCATTCCTATCTTCATGTTTTCAGCCCTTCCGGCACCAACAGGAGTTTTACAACATTTTAGGAACATTCAAAGAGATTTTCTTTGGGGTAAATGGGAAGAGAAAAAGAAATGGGCTTTGGTAGCATGGGACAAGCTCTGTAAACCCAAAATCCATGGTGGTTTGGGCCTCCATGACCCAGACATTTTAAATAAATTTTTGGGCAAAACTTTGGTGGAGATGGCTAAAGGAAATCAGAAACCCCTGGGCAAAACTCTGGAAACAAAAATATTCAAGGGATTGGCAAGAAACAGACCTCATCAGAATGACAGGCCACATCAGAGGTTCCCACATTTGGAACAAGGCATGCGAAGATAAAGCCTTAGATCAGAAACACAATTTCCGGGAGATCAGAAATGGGAAGCTTGCATGGTTTTGGGAGGACAACTGGCAGCAGGAACATAACCTCAGTAGAGAAGGACTGGACATTATCAAAATTGACACCATTAACAAAGGATTGAAAAAAGTAAGTGACTACTGGGAATAGTAAAGGGACACAGGGAAATGGAGGATTTGGAAGGTACTAGACTACAATGAAGAATCCCCCTTGAAGACCCAAGCTAGAGTATTGCAAGCTATTCTGGAGAAAAGACAAATTTTGACCTCTACCTCGAATGATCTACTAAGATGGGGTAAAAACAACAAGGGCATATTCAACCTCAAAGAAGCCAAAAGAATAGCCACGGGGCTTAACTACCCAAGCCCTGATAAGACATGGAAAGACTTATGGAACAACCCACACTGGACGAAGATAAATATGTTCAGGTCGCTGGTGCAGCACAGGAAGATTCTCACATGGGAAAATCTCAGAAAGAGAGGTTTTGTTGGGCCATCAAGATGCCATTTATGTGGACAACATGAAGAAACTATAGATCACCTTCTCAACCTTTTCTCTTTCACCTCCACCTTATGGAATTGGATAGCCGATATCTTCGAGCAGACAGATAGGAACGATAGTGACATCACCGACACTTTAAAGAATTGGAGGAAGGACTTCTCGGACAATGCGTAGTAAACACAGCCTGGGCTCTGATTCTAGGATTCTTGATGTGGGATGTTTGGAAAGAATGTAACAACAAGATCTTCAAAGATAAATCTGGCTCAACTCAAAGCATCATAGCTCAAATCCTAAAACAGCTCAAAGAAACCGTCAATGTCCATCGGAATCATCCTCCTGAGAAACCCTCGGGTCATCAGGATGCTCACATCCTGGAACTATTGGGGCTCCGGTTTCTCGTTCCTTAGGGAATAATCAAGAGAACAAAGAGAATATCAGCTGGAAGGAATTTCTGGCAACCCTCTCCCAAAGGCTTTTTAAAATTCAATATTGATGGAGCCTCAAAAGGTAACCCTAGAGATGTTGGTTATGGAGGAGTCATAAGAGATGAAGAAGGCAACATAAAGGTCATCTTTCATAGTCATCTAGGGAGGGCCACTAACAACATGGCTGAACTCATGGCCATTGAACAATGCTTAGAGATTCTGATAAAGTTCAATTTACATAACACAATCATCGAGGCTGACTCAGAATTAGTAATTAAGGCGGTCAAACGGCTAGGCACGGGTACTGCACCTGAAAAAGTCTTGAGACACTGGAGACTTTTGCAAGTCTATTACCAAATTCAATCGCACCTAAGAATTCTCAGAACTCTTAGTTTTGTGCATGTGCGAAGAGATACCAATAGAGTAGTGGACTGGCTCGCTAATGAAGGGGTGAGATGCACAAAAGACAACAAGTGTTGCTTATGGGAGATGGTACCCGCAGGACAATTGCGCAAGAGCTGCCACACTCTAGCCCTCACAGACAAGGAGCATTACCAGCACATGTAGGGGAATCCGGCAGCTGACCTTTAATCAATGGACGACAAGGGTTTGATTGTTAGTCAACCAAAGCTTTGGCACAGTCGGGCCTCGCAGTGGGATACCTCAGGTTGCCCACTCGAGGGTTCTGTAGGAGAGCACACAATCAGAAAAATGGTGAGAATCTGCTCTAAACTACAAGGCACGGGTTCAATTGGGTGGCTTAGTCGAATGGATGACAACAGTGCAGAGTTTTCAGGCGTCAAGTGGTTATCAGGCGTCAGGTGGTTCTCAGGCGTCAAGTGGTTATTAGGTGTCAAGTGGTTATCTGAAGTCGAATGGTTATCAGGCGTCAAGTGGTTTCCAGGTTATCAGGCGTCAAGCGGTTTCCGGGTTATTGGGCGTCCTCAAAACATGAAGTGGTTTATTAGAAATGTCTTCAATGCCATTCAGTGCTCAACACTTGGCTTCCGGAGGAGAGAGAATACCGCCTTCATCAGGCGGGTATTTCTCTGGCTTCTTCTCTGCCCAATATTTCCCTCGGTTGTTGGATCTCGCAGATGCAGATCAAGGGCTCTAATTTTTCGAGCTGGCCAGTGTGTATTTCTCCAGTTTCTTCTCCGCCCCATATTTCCCTTGGCCGTTGGATCTTGCAGATGTAGATCAAGGGCTCTGATTTGTCGAGCTGGTTAGTGGGTCTGGGCACTCCCTCGTGGACCCAAAATCTTTATTTAATAGCCATTAAGAATTTTTGTTCCGTTCTACCCCATAAATGCTTGACCTTGGTCCCAAGTTCAGGTGGTGGAGGCAAACTGTTTTGTTCTCAAAGTAGATGACTCTTTCCTCAAAGATTGGAGTGATTGCTAAGTCTTAGCCCTCTTCCTCTTTGGGTGCGATGTATTTTATGTAACATATTTTTGAGTGACAAGATAATAGAAGGACCGACTCTTGCTTAGCTAAAAAAAGAAACTTGAATTGTGAAACATTTTTATTATTAATTAAATAAAATAATTGCTATTAAATAATCAAGATTTATTTCTATAAATAAAAAAGACAGTGACAATGTAATTTGATCTGGTTTAAATTTGTGTAGAAGCAAAATGCAATGTATTAATAATGTTAAAAACCTAGTATGTTGGGGTTATGGGTTTATTCATTTGAGGGAATATGAAAAGTCAAGTGAATAGAAATAGTTATTAAGGATCCAAGAGGTCTCCTTCATCTTTGACAAGTGCATTGTTCATATTTTCATTCTTAAAGATCACATAAAATTTAGAACCAAGAATAAAGATAATTTGTAAACAGCCTTTTTTGTAAGTTTACTAGTTGATTTGCATTGTAAATGGGAGCATTATTGGTAGAATTCAACACCCTCGACAGTTGGTCACATGGTGGATTAGTGGTTTGATCTTCATCATTTTGAGCACTATGGAAAACATACTCATCATTTAAACAGACCATCGATTGATTATTGGGCTTCACATTTCAAAGAACTACCAATCTAGGAGTAACCAACAAGCCTAAACCACAACCAAAACTATAGCATCGAGCCATATTTAGAGCCACAAGCATGATTCAATTTGTGGTTTCCGAAAACCACCATTTAGTATAGACTTACAACTTCTAGATAATAGCTTATGGTAATCTTCAAACCATCATTTGCAAGGACTTCCAATTAACAAAAGACATCAACTTCTAGCCAAAGTATGAAATGTTCTTGGACCATTGAGCTTTAGAGCCAAGTTCCAACATTTGTGATCATTTACAAATCACCATTTGCATGGATTTCCAATCAACAAAAGACATCATCTTGTAGCCAAGTTAGGAAATGTTTCAGGAGCTACTAATATTTAGAGCCAAGTTCTAGAGTTTCTGGTCTTCCTTAGAGCACCATTTAGTAGAAGGCATAATATTTTGCTAGACTTTTGTTTTTGGTCCTCGAATTGCTAGATTTATGGAGCACATTCATCTATATTTCATCTCTCTGCTTACACTCACATATGCCATTTCAGTTTGAGGGGTGTGGGGAAGAACGTTGGATACCTGATCTATTAGGGTTATGCTATTATTCACTTGAGTGAATATTAAGAGTCGAGTGATGAGGGATACCTAATCTATTAAGGTTATGCTATTATTCACTTGAGAGAATATTAAGAGTCGAGTGATGAAGAATAGTCATCGAGAGTCCAAGAGACCTCTTGGAAGAGTAATCCAAAGGCCATAGACATTGTATTTATATGTGTATCATTTCAATAAAAAAATTCTACACTTATCTAATTTTGTTTGTCTAACAAAGACATATGCAAAGGAAGAATGCACTACATAGATACCCTTAACAAAATATTCGTTCTGGCAGACAAAGAAGATGTAATGTTGGAGGGACATTACATACTCACTATTGTTAAGTATTGGTTCAAAAGGAATGCAATTTTTAAGAGATACAACATTGAAATTTCATTAGTAGGATAATGTTAAAGGTGTATTCTTCACTCAATTCATCGAGACATTTAAGTAAGCCAATTCTACTTGCTTGTTTTTGAGGCAATAAATTATGTTATTAGCAAAAGTATTTATTCGAAAAGTTTTGTTTTTTACATTATTTAATCTCCCTAAAAATTACAAAGAAAATATTTAGTTGAAACATTAACATCCATCACTATTTTCTCTATTTTGTTTAAGAAATTATATGCACAACATTAAAAAAAATATTTACAAAATACTATTACTAATAAAGAATTTTTTTTTTTAACAAAATACCATTACTAAGAAATACAATTTTTTTTTGAAAATACCATTTCTAATTAAAAATGATCAATCAAATAAAATTTGCAAATCAACCTTCATTCTTTAGGTTTCAAAGTCATTCTCATTCAGTTTCGAAGTCATTCTCTAATCAATGATTACGTCTAATTTTAAGTAGTTTTAGAGCCATTCTCCACTAATTGTGGAGTCCTCAATGATAAAGTCAATTTTTAAATAGTTTTGGAGTTACTAACTGTGGAATTATCATTAAAGTAGGAGGTTATCATTAACGTAGTAAAGTAAATTTGCAAATGAACCATTCATTCTTTATGTTTCAAAGTCATTCATGTTTCGAAACATTCTCTAATCCATGATTACGTTTAATTTTAAATAGTTTTAGAGCCATTCTCCACTAAATTTGCAAATCAACCATTCATTCTTTATGTTTCAAAGTCATTCATGTTTCGAAACATTATTGTGGAGTCATCAATGATTAGGTCAATTTTTAAATAGTTTTGGAGTTACTAATTGTGGAATTATCATTAAAGTAGGAGGTTATCATTAAGGTAGTAAAGTAAATTAGCGTGTGTATGGAGGATCTTTATATTTTTTTAATGTAAATCTATATTGGTTTTTTTCTCTGAAAAAAAAGAGTAAATTAGCGTGAAAAAAATAATTCTTATTCAATACATTTTGATAATTATTTGTAACAACTTAATATGAAATCTTTCAAATAACAAATCACACAAATCTATTGAGTAATAAAAAAATATATTTTTTAAATTATTTTTTGTTCATCAAATATATTAGTTTTTTTTTTTTTTAATTATCAAAATATATAAATTTTTCAAACTTTAATATCATATTTCGTTAACTACATTTAACACAACTTTAATTTGTGAACACTAATCAAATCACTTCCATATTCTCATTAGCTATTTTAAAAATATACTAATTGTAATTATGATTTATAATTTACTCTAGGTATTTCATTAGAACAATACATTACAATAATACTTACAATAATATAAAATTTATTATTGTTCAGATTATTTCATTGAATCTCAAATAAATTGAGATATAATAAAAATACTAATTGTAATTATGATTTATAATTTACTCTAGATATTTCATTAGAACAATACATTACTATAATACTTACAATAATATGAAATTTATTATTATTAAAATTATTTCATTGAATCTCAAATAAATTGAGATATAATAAGAATATTTGAAGTAATAATTTTTTTTTAAATGAAATAATAATTCTAATTTTTAAATATTTCACAAAGATATACTAAAACATTGGTTTCATTGTACTCACACATTTATTTATTTCTATATATAAATTATCCACTGCATTTATTTATTTATATATTGGATATCCACACGGTTCATACATCTAATATACATAGAATACATTAATCAAATAAAATAAAAACAGCTACATGTACATATCAATTTCTTGCACTCTAATTTTATTGCTTTTGCCAGCAAATTATGAAAACAATAATTGGGCCTTTTCCCCTCAATTTATGAAGGTAATAACATATTTTTCCAAACACAGTGGAAAATAAAAGGAAAATAGATGAATGCTATATGGTCTAGCAAAAAAGTTAGTACTTTATTGCACTATGAGTTTTTTAAGCACAATGGTTAAATTGTTTGCACGTAGAATTTAATTTTAAAAGTTGATAGGATACGGATCTAATAACTGATGTCAATTGTTCTATAAAGGACAAAGAAATTAGGTTGATAATTATAATAAATTTATTTTAAAATTGAATTTATTAAGAGTTTAGAGGGATTAAATTTTGTTTCACATTAAAAGAAGTTTGCATCTTAAGAAATTTGATCTCTCAAAATTTATTAAATATAGATTTAAGATGGATTTAGGTTGGTAGAAATATATATATATATATATATATATATATATTTCTTTTTGAACACATAGTATTGGCCCATGATATCAATTTATGGTATTGGTATACATTTGTTAGATTTATGACTAAATCAAATTAAAATGAAAATATATCATGCTTTTAGAATGTTAAGTAGGGAGTCAAATGAATTACAACTGTTTAGGCACATGGTATTAATAGTCCCTCGTATCAACCTATGATATTAATCCATGGTATTGTAACAAATCCTATTTACTTTTTTTTTTTACCTCAATTTTTTTAATTAATAATTAATATTATTTTATTTTTTTAATTTAAATTTATTTTTACATAATTTGACTGAGATTTACAGGAGAGGATATTACAACATCTCTTCCATACTGGGTTGAAGTGCCTCTCGCTGCAAATATAATTTAACAAAAAAAATAATGTATAAACATTAATCACTATCTAACATGAGTCAAGATGGATCACATTTCTTCATGTGTAAACTTACTTTAGAGTGCAAAAAATAATGTGTAATTCTTGTTTATAGAGATTACACATTAAACCAATTTTCTTGTTATTAATATATCTTTAATGATAAGTCAATTTTATTTCATATTAAAATATTTTATTTATAATCCACATTAGATATTTTATTCTATACAACATTAAAATATTTTCTTTAACATTTTTATTTTCTATATATAGATATATATGAAGTTGATATCACTTATTAAAATATTTTTGAAAAGTATAGTGTTTAAACATCTTACTCACATATTTTTTTCTTTTTTTATTATAACTGATATCATTTTTTATTTAGAGAATAATTTATTTTTATTTTAAGAGGGATGGACATACTTACCCATCAAATTTCTTCACATGTTATCTTATTTTAGAGTGAGAAATACAATGTGTGATTGTTTAGTGTTTAAATTGTATTATTAAATGTTATAGAGATTACATAACATGTGCATTGAGCCATTTGATTAGCGCACATTAAATTAATTTTTTTCTTGTTATTAATATATTTTTAAGTATGGGTCAATATATATATATATAAGTTGGGTAGGTACTTCATTTATTCAATATAACTGCAGGTTACATCCAAAAAAAGACATTCGGTGGCCTCAACCTGCCCTCTAGGAAACCAGGTATGTTGATTGCTGAAACACATTGTATACCATCCAAAATATGAAAGTTTTGAGTTTGTCGAGCAAGGCCTTATAGGCCTGAATGTCTAGCCACCAATGTACTTTACATATCTACAAAATTCTATAGTAATCAACATATATAACAGTAACAACCAACAAAGTTAAACATGCTAACATCTACTAATCCAAGGACTCGACAGGGGTTGGGTCCTTTGCACTCGAACTCGGCAGTTCTAACTAGGGTAGACACATAACGTGTTCCCTAAGGCGACTAAGGCGCTTGTTCTGTTTTTGAATCTGGACTTAGATCAATTGTAATTCCTTTTGAATTTCTTGCAGCCCTGGATCAGACAACCCCTACACTCATCTGAGGGGTCATAATGGATTTGGCCACCAGACTCTTCATATTCCAATATAAGTGAACAATATGCTTGTACTAGGTGGTATGCCCACGGGTGTTGCCCAGGTCTGGGACAAGATCCCTCCAATATTCCACCTAAACTTCCGCGGCTGCCTGACAGTTGAGTTTTTTCTCCCATGTTGTAATTAGTTTCTTAACATCAATTGGAGTTCCAACATTATAGGCCTGCACCGCCTCTTTGATGATTTGAGCATCAGTGCGCCGACCTCTCCTCTTCGGGGGACGGGCAGATGATGACACTCTGTCTATGTTTTTCCTTTGGCGATGATTATTATCATGACCTCCATAAACCGACAAACTTGAACCCCTAGCCATAAAAAAAAGAGTGCTTTCAAACCAAGCACGACTGGGCCAGTTGATCTGATTTAGAATATTAGTTTGCAGTGCTAAGATCTTCCTCATATTATAAACAAAATTCTTTCATTGTGCTTAAGGATTCATCAATTTTTGCAAGTGAAATGAAGATATTTTTTATGTTAGTTTTATGAGCAATTTAACATAAATTAGAAACTGAACAACATCATAAACGTGTATAGAACATCATCAAAAACACATTACAACAAGCACATGATAAAGGAGTTCACCCCTCCTGGGCTACATCTCCTTGGTCCAGCTTCTAATGGCTTGGGCCCTTTATTATGCTCAAAAGTGTAAAAGATTGTGTTTACAATGCTCAAATGCTTCTGAAACCTGCTCCAATCAGTCCAGAATACTCAAAAAATGGTTATCTAGGCTCTTTTTGTATCCAATTTGGTGGAAAACTTAAGAAGTTATGACTTCTCCTAGTTCTCCCACTTTCGTTCCACAAATTACTCCAAACCCGACATGATCATACAAATTAACTCTGAAAATCCACTAACTGGGTGAAAATTTCACCGCGCAGCGGGACATAATCTGCTAGCACTGACTGTCTTATCGCAAAGCACAATCGACAGAGTGATGCGAGCTTATGGTCTGTGAACAACGCGAAAATGTGCAATTGCGATATGGCGGACCCGACGAACCTGACATACCATTAAACTAAAACCTATAGTTGCATCACATTCGAGGATCCTATTGCATTTCGCCATTGGCGGAGAACCCACGATAATAATAAAGCAAGATTTTTGCACTGTGTTGCGATTTTCGATTGCAATATCGCATCGCAACCCAAACCTGCCGAGGCTGATTATGCAATTCCATATGATATGTGCGATCGAATTGCAACCCGGCACCTACCGGGAGGCGATTTTCTAACACCTCCCTTCGCCGATGTGCGATTTCCATCCATCAAATCACACCTCTGGTCAATTCTTGAATGCTTTCCCCCCTGCCTTATCGCATCAAAACCCTTCCTTGCTCGAGGGCCGATTTTTAATGCCAACCTAAATGCGATTGTGATTTGCGACATGAGGGGGCCAATGGTGGCTTGCCATTTGGTGCCTCCTCATTCGCTGAAGGACCTTGCCACATCATCCAATCCTTCCATGTGAACAAGTCAAACTTGAACTTTGACTTTGCTAAGACTTCTGCATACAATCTCGGATTTGAATGCCATTCGTACCGTTGGAATCAGAATGACGAGATCCTTGATCTGAAGCTAAGTTTATCAACATTCTGACACTTTTATTTTTGAGCTTGATTTTGAGCACCAGATCACTCCTCCCCACTAGAAGCCTTTTGGATCCCAAAAGGATCAATTTCAATTGTTCAGTAGGTGAGGGTATAGTTCCCTCACCTTTCCAACCTCTATCCCTTGGGATTTTGAAGGAATTGTACCCTTGAGCCCCACTCGAAGATAATCGATACTTCCCCTTTTTAATGTCCTTGTTCTTTTGTCAAGTATAATGTCTTGTTGAAAGCACATCAAGGAATTCTGGAGAAAAGTCTTCAATAGATGGAATTTGAATATTATCTCCTTGATATTCAATCAAAGGAGGCTCATACAACCTTAAATTCTCAACATTAACAACATAAATTTGCATATATGAAGGCAAATCCAACCTGAAGGCATTGTTACCAATTTTTTCCGAAATTCCAAATGGACCATATCTTATTGGTTTGAGATTTTTACCTTCTCCTTGGAGCCTTTCTTTGTTAATGTGAAGCCAAAATTCATCACCAACTTGGAACTTTTGACCTTGACGATACTTGTCGTGCCTTTCTTTGTACTTGCCTTGGATTTTCTCAAGCTATTCTTGAACCTTTTGGTGTACTAATTGTATTTGTTCAATGAACTTTCTTGCTTTGTCTATGTCGTTATGACCTTCAATAGCAACATATTTTCGAAAAATAAAATCTAAAGGAGATTTAGGCAAGTATCCCATGCATACCTCAAATGGTGAATTTTGAGTGGAAGAGTGCTTAGCTCGGTTGTAAGCATGTTGAATATAGTGCAACTGTTCATCCCACAATTTAGGATGCTTGCTGCAACACCCATGCAGAAGATGTATCACTGTTCTATTCACTACCTCTATTTGACCATTTGTTTGTGGATGAAAGGTTGTACTCTTTTTCAATTTCGTGTCAATGAATCCCCACAAGTTTGACCAAAAATTCCCCACAAAGCGATAATCTTGATCACTAACAGTGGATGTGGGCAATCCAAAATGCACACAAACATTTTGAAACAAAAATTGAGCAGTTTGTTCAGCTGTAACTTTCTTTTTACATGGCATCAAAATACACATTTTGCTGAACCTATCCACAATTACATACAAATAATCATGACCTCTTTTTGATAATGGAAGACCTCCTACAAAATCCATAGAAACACTCTACCACGGCCGTGAAGGAACCGGAAGTGGTGTGTACAATCCTAACTTCCTATTACTAGGTTTACTGATTGCACATAATGAACATCCCTTAATAAAATGAGACACACTTTCAAGCATATGAGACCAATAACAATACCTTTATAGATGTGCAACTATCTTACTTAAACCAAAATGACCAACAATAACAGAAGTATATGCCTCTATTATGATGTTAACTCTTTCTCCCTACGGAATACAAAGATTGCCAAATGGTACAACAAGTTATCATGCAAATGATAATCCAATTCATCTACTTGGTTACCTTGAATCAAGCTTGCATAAACATCTTGAAAGTCATTATCTAATGCATATTGCTCAATATAACTTTCATGTAAAACATAATTATGTTTGAGTAAAGTAGCTGCATGTTCAATCGACCTATAAAGAATATCCACAACTTTATTATAGATACCTTTCTTATACCTAATTACCAAGTGGAATTGCTGAAGGAAACCCATCCATCAGAAGTGCCTTGATTGCTGCAACTTTGGTTGAGATTGAAAGTATTGCAATGGTTGATGATCAGTGTGAATGAATGTTTCCTTACCCATCAAGTAGTGTTTCCATTTTTTCACACTTTGCACCTATGCATACAATTCCTTGTCATATGTAGGATAGTTAATCACTGCACCGTTAAAAGTTTTCGAATGAAAACATATAGGCTTACCATGCTGCATGAGGACTGCACCCATAGTGTAGTCACTAGCATCAGTTTGAATCTCAAATGACCGTCTCAAGTCTGGAAGTGTGAGTACGGGAGTTGTACTGATATTTTCCTTCAATGCATCAAAGTCATTTTGTTGTCGTGTCCCCACTAAAAAATGTTTTTCACGCTGGTCAACACATTCAAAGGAGTTTCTATAAGAGAAAAATTAGCAATGAATTTCCTTTAATATTGGGCTGCTCCCAGAAAACCTCTTACCTTTGTAACTGTCTTCAGGGTCTTCGCCAATTCACAGTGACATCAACCTTGGAAGGATCTATTTTCAACTCACCTCCTCCAACAATATGATCCAAGTAAGCTAAAGAAGTCTTTCCAAACTCGCACTTTGACATCTTAAGATACAACTTTTCCTTTTTCAAGACATCAAGTACTTTTCTTACATGCATGACATGTTCATCATGAGATTTACTGAAAATTAAGATATCATCTAAGTAGACTATGAAAAATTCATCAAGAAATGGCCTCAACACATGATTCATCACACACATGAATGTAGCAGGAGCATTACATAAACCAAACGACATAACTAGCCATTCAAACAAACCCTTTTTTATTTTGAACGTTGTCTTCCAAATTTCTCCTTCAGCTATTCTAATTTAATGGTAGCCACTTCTTAAGTCCAGCTTAATAAAATACTTTGCATCTTTTAATTGATCCAGTAAATCCTCTATTCGAGGTAGTGGGTAACTGTTCTTTACCGTACGTTTTTTAATGTGTGAAAGTCCACACACATGCGCTATGTCCCATCCTTATTTGGCACCAAGACAATAGGTGAACCAAAAGGCGAGGAAGATGGTCTGATGATCCCTTTATTCAACAACTCTTGGATTTGTGTCTTAATTTCTGCACTTTCCATAACTGACATCCTATACATGCAAATGTTAGGAAGAGGAAAATCTTGCTACAACTGTATCTCATGTTGGATTCCTCTCTTGGGAGGTAATCCCTTTGGTTCCTAAAACATTTCATCATATTGGTTAACTACATCAACCAATTCAGATTTCAATTTCGAATCACAACCTTTAAAAGCTTCATTATCAACATCATTTTTGGCTTTGATCATGAGAAGCACAAAATTCTTTCTTGAATTCACCAGTCTTTTCATCTGTCCTACATTAGCAGGCGAAAGGTTTGTTTTATTGTTGTGAGCTCTCATAATATATTCTACCCCATTTTTTAATAAATGATATTAATTTTCATACCAGTGAAAGATAGCTTTTCTGGCATAAAGGTATGGGCTACCAAAAATGATGCCACATATATCTAATGACACAACATAAAGCTCCACTTCATCTATGAATTTTGTAGTGATAGCAAATTTCAGTTTACGCTTTCTCATAACTTGCCATTGCGCATTGTCACATATCCATCCCAGTGGATACGGTTTATGATGTGGAACAATTTCCAGATTTAAGCTCTTGACACTATTTCCTGAGATAAGATTGGCTTGAGAGTTGCTATCAAACATCGTATCAATCTTGTTATGTTTTGAGATCACCCTTATGTGAAACAGTTCTATTCTCCTCTTTTCATTTGGAGTTTCATTTTGCGAGTCTAAAGAACTAGTGCTGGAAATGGATTCTTTTCCTTTTAACCCCATGGCTATGATTTTACTTTCATCACCCGAATCGGATCCCAAATCCTGTTGAGTGGTTGCAGTTGTCTTCTGTTTTCCCTTATTGTTGTTTCTTTTTGGTTTCATTTCGGGATGAAGCTTCCAACAGTGAGCTTCATCGTGACCCTCTCTGGAACAATGTTTGCATGTATTTTTATCTCCTTCGTTTTTGATAGATGCAATTTTCTTTGCATTCCCTTTGAAAGCCTTTTCTTTTCCCTTACTCTTAAATGGTTTTTTACTACCTTCTTCTGGGGTGTTTTTCCCTCCTGCCTCAAGATGAGTGGCTTGTACACACACATCATATAGATTATTGGGATTAAACATTAAAATTGTATGCCTAGGTAACTGTGTAAACCCCCTATGTACTTCAACGAAGTGTCCTGTGATTGCAAATCTACACCTAACATCAGAGAACTTTTTTTGAATTCTTGGGTGTAATCTTGCACATTTTGACCTTTAAGCCGTCTAAAGTTCCGCCAATTCATGATGGATTTTTGTATATAAGCTGGAGGTTAGAATTGTCTTTTGATTGTAGCAATGAAATCGTTCCAAGAAATTGAGATCTTACCGTGTTTTTAAATCTCCTCTTGGGTCTTTGATTCCCACAATACTAATGTTGCACCCTCCATTCTCAAGGAAGCTAGATGAACCTTTATGTCATCCTCTTGAAGGTTTTGAATCTTGTAATAAACCTCCAACTGACGAATCCAATTATCAAGCTTCTCTGCATTCACTTCACCATTATACATGGGCAACTCAAATTTTATATCAAGTTTTAAAAAATGTGATTTACCAGTCCCTTTTGAAGAATGGTGATGAGTATGAGTAAGGGTTGTATTAGTGGAAGAGTGTGAAGATGCTTGTGAAGAAGAAGATGAAAAAGATGGAGGAGAGGGTGAAAGTTTGTCTCCATTCCCATTACCTCCTCCTGAAGAGCCTTCTCCGTTGGGAGGTTTGGAACTTTCTCCTTGCAACCTGCTATTCGTTTCTTCATAGAGGACCTTCACCATCTCTGTCATATCAAAGAAAGACTTTCTAAAGGTCTTCTCATCTTTTGTCATATTTGTAGGTTTTCCTTCATAACACATGATCTCTAAAGTCTCAACTGCAACTTGAGGTTGAACTGGTAATGGAGATTGTGGCAACCTTGCTCTTCTTCCCCTTGACCCAACTTCAGGGCAACTTCCAACCAACTTTTCTTCACCTCTTTTGGGTTTTAAACTTGTAAGCATGACATAAACTTGCAAACAATTAAATCCTTCTTTCACAAAGAAAAACCTAGTGCTCTGATACCAAATTGATCTGATTTAGAATATTAGTTTGTAGTGCTAAAATCTTCCTCATATTATAAACAAAATGCTTTCATTATGCTTAAGGATTCATCAATTTTTCCAAGTGAAATGAAGTGTTTTTTTATGTTAATTTTATGAGAAATTTAACATAAATCAGAAACTGAACAACAACATAAACATGTACAGAACATCATCAAAAACAAATTACAACAAGCACATGATAAAGGAGTTCACCCCTCCTGGGCTACGTTTCCTTGGTCCAACTTCCAATGGCTTGGGCGTCTCTAATATGCTCAAAAGTGTAAAAATCCCTGCTTACAATGCTCAAATGCTTCTGAAATCTGCTCCATTCAATCCAGAATACTCAAAAGATGGCTATCTAGCCTCTTGGGCTTAACTTCGCATGCTCCTTTGATCGATGTCACTTCGGAGCATTTCTTGACCCTTTAAGTGGATTCAATGATCCATTATGATTCCTTCGAATCACTCTTCTCCTCTGCGTAGTTCTACAGAACTCTGCCTGCAACCTTTGTTACAGAACCTACGAATTCACGCATAAATCAATCATTAGATACTTATTTCACACATTGCACAATTCCCGAATGAACCTCTATATATATAAATATGAACAATTGATTACATGTCGAGACTCTCTGTCTCTCAGGCCTAATCTTCGATATCAGTGACCTCCTCTTTTCATTCTACCCGTAGGCTTACATTTATTCCAGAAAGGTTCTATTGAACTAATTCTAGTTCAAATCCTAGATCTATTGAACTGACTCCTAAATGTCCACTTCTAACTTCAATTAATTCCTAAGAACTCTCTCTAGTTCCTCGAATCATGAAACTACCTTTAGAGTTATAATTGACTTTTAACTCTCTTGTCATTATTAACCACTCATGTTTTCCTTTATTCGAGAGCATTTACAAACATCCTCACACATCTAATTAATTCCTATTCTAATCACTTAAAAGCCTAAATATTACATTAATTTGAGACTTAGGAAACCAACTTCCTTAAAACACATGACCCCCCTATGTCTACTAAAATACAATAATTTTCTTTGGGTTGAATGCTGGTGCATCATAAAGCATAATAAAAACTATTGTTAGGAAGGAAAATAAAAATTCATTACTATAAAAATAATTAAACAAATAAAAAGAATCAATATTTTATTATATCTACGCATGAGCTCTAGTGTATACAACTTTGAAAGGTCAGATTGAATATTAAAGTATTGAAGATTTGTGTGTCATTTAGAGGAAACGGTTAGTGGGCATTAACAATTACTCAAAAAACTAGATACAAACTTTCTTGTAAGATCTACAAACTCTAGAAACTGATTTTCCTCTTTGCGTGGCTGAAATGGGATTGTAAATTTGGTTGCTTGGGGTTTCACATTTTCACTCACTATGGGATTGTAAATTTTTGTAAATTTGGTCACTTGGGGTTCCACCCCTTTACTCACTGAAGTATTCGATGCTTAGACTCTCCACATCTCCTCAGCCTTCAAATGCCTCTTTGGGCTGAATATATAACTTCTGGGTGAAGTGGACTGAATATATGCCTTCTGAGTGAAGCGCTGGTAAATCTGCATATTGTACCAGATAGAATATGGAACTGGATCTACCGAGCTTGCGCTAGAGCTTTTGTTGCGCTTCCTCTCTTACTTGTCTTTTGGATTTCCATACTAATCCTGAAAAAGATTAACTTTGGTTTATCTAACCTGATGGAAAATGATAACAAATTAATTATTTTGTTTTAGAAATTTGTTTTTATGCTCATAAATATTGGAGAGAAGTTTTCCGCAATTTTTGTACTTTTCATGAGTATTTTTAATTGCATCATTATTCTGTGAAATGACATTATTCTGTAAAATTTAGTGATCTTTTATATCTCATAATTGAATTTATGCCTTACTAAGTTTCCTTTGCAACATCTGATGCAATTGCTAGTTATTTCCCTATGTGTGTGAGTTGTCTATGAATCATAGATCCACCTTCTTCGAATCTTATCATCTAAAAATCAATGATCTAATTCTTATATATGTAACTTCTTTATGTGATCAATAAACAATAAGTGTGATTTGTGTTGTGTGTAAGCACTCTTTGATCTCTAATTTCTAATATGTTATTAGAGTAATTTGTGTTGTGTGTAAGCACTCTTTGATATCTAATTTCTAATATGTTATCAGAGCTTTGTTTGAGGCTACTATGAAGTGTGAGAAGCTCTTGATCGTGGATCGTTTTATTAGCCAAGTTCGTTGATGATGTTATAGCGGTGTTGAATCATTGTTAAAAGATAGTGATACGACTGGATCTGTCACGTCTGATGTCTAAAGAGGAGTTGTTGTTGTTGATTAGAGTCTCAATGCGTAAGGGTGGAGAATCATGGTGATCAAATCATTGTAGTTTGAAGCTGTGGGTGAAACGTTGCGTGAGATATGACCATTTGCTGCCTGTGTGAGGAGAGCGATGTTATTATTTTGACGTTTTCTTGAATTTACCTGCAGTGTGGGAAATTCAATCTCCAACTGAGTTTATTTTATTTGAGAACAAGGTTTATTTGCCACGAGCAACTGTAGTCTGTTCGATCTGCAATTATATCAGCGTGTAGCTGTTAGCTGGTTAAAGCTGCGGGCAGTTGTTTTTGCTAACCGAGGGTGAGCGTGTGAGAGACAATGTTCCAGGAATGTCGTTGAAAGACTTTGATCATTTTCCCAATTCGTCTTCAAAGTGGGAAAACACATTAAAATAAATGTGACGCTGTAGCTTGTGACAGGAATCGAGTTCGATAGCCAACCATGCCCAAATTATAAATGTCGACGCCAACACCACACCACATCGTGTTGTTGGTTCTGGAGGGAGGCAAGAAAATATAAAGATCGTTGCTATAGCACCAGGTTTGCACTTTCAGTAAAATCTTTGTTTGAAAGAGGTAACATTGACTCTCTTCCTTTAGAGAAATTGAATGGCATCAATTTTCATACATGGAAAGTCAAAGTGCAAATGCACTTTATGAATAGGGGTGTGTGGAGTATAATTAAAGGGTGTGTGGAGTATAATTAAAGGAAAGAAAAAAAGTTTCTATTGATCCTAAGTTCTTGGTTGAATGGGAAAAGAAAGAAGAAAAAGTTAAGGGTATAATTGGATTAGGTTTTTTAGATATTCAAATGCATTTGATTGATTTAGCAAAATCATCTAATGAAATTTGGGAGCATCTGAGTAAACTATTTGGAGAAAAATATATGAACGCAAATTTCTCTTTAAAACTACAACCTTTTAAGTCTCAAAATGCATGATGAGACACTATCTCTAATCATATAAATGAGTTAATTTCTCTCTTTAGATAATTAGTTGAAATTGGTGCCAAGATAGAAACAAATGATGCTAAATAAATTCTATTAAATAACCTATCTCCCAAGCATAGCAACATTGTATTCACAAATTTAAGTCACTGATATCCTCTCAATCATTAGAAGGAATGTTATATCACTTTTAGCTGAAGAAAAAAGGGCAAATTTAGAAGGATCAAATGTTGGTGGTCAGCATGAACTTGCACTATTTTCCAAAGGCAAGATGAAAAAAACCAAGGGCTCAACAAAATGCTTCTACTGTCACAAATATGGACATACAGCTTGGAATTGTAGAACTCATGCAAGGGATCTTCTGAAAGGCAGGGAAACTGCAAACATAACCAACTTGGATGACTTGTCAGAATCATATAGTGATGATGGGTCACCAAAACCACCTCTCAAACTATTCTAAAAGAGACTTAAGTTTTTTTGTTGTGTGTGTTTATTTGTTCTAGTTTGTGGTGTGAGCTAAAGTTGTAGTTTTATTATTGTTGTGTGTAAAAAAATGGTTATCGTGCAGTTCTATTATGTTGTAGTGTGCTATTTTTATTATCCAAACGTAATGTGAAAATATGCATAACCCCAAATAACATGCCAACTATTCAATAGGCTAATGTGACCGGTCGTGTTCTAGGAGCATTAGTTATAGTTAGTTCTTAATACGGTCAAGATGGTGTGACCTGTCGTGCTTCGGGAGTATTAGTACAAGTTATTTTATACAAGGTCTTGCTTTAGGAGAATTGTCTGTTGAAGACATTCTATAGCTAGAATGTTATCCTAGTTAACTGATGAAGGTTGCGAAGGGCCGTGGATTCACAAATGGTGGCAGTTCCACAAGATGGTTCAGTATCAAGACTAACCCGTTGTGCTACGGGAGGTTGAGAAGCGTCAATTTTGCAAAGTTCATCAATAATGGTAAGAGGAACTTACATTTTAAATGCAGGTCAAGTGACAACTCGAAGATGTGGTGGTAAAATAGTAGTGTTTGCGAGATTCCAGAGTGGATGTGAGTGTTGATGAAGACCAGTCAGACAAAGATTATTCTTGTTGTTGTAATGTGTTTTCAATCTTTTCCATGTAAGCATTAAGAGAGGGTATTGGAAGTAATTCTTCCATGTATTGTTGTGAGTTGTCATTGTGAGTGTCTACGTGTGATTCTAGAAGTAGGTATTTCCCTATGTCTGTGAGTCGTCTATGAGTCATAGATCCACCTTCTTCGGATCTTATCATCTAGAAGTGAGTCAAACAAAGATTATTCTTATTGTTGTAATGTATTTTCAATATTTTCAATGTAAGCATTAAGGGAGGGCATTGGAAGTAATTCTTCCATGTATTGTTGTGAGTTGTCATTGTGAGTCTCTACGTGTGATTATAAAAGTAGGTATTTCCCTATGTGTGTGATTTGTCTATGAGTCATAGATCCACCTTCTTCAGATCTTATCATCTAGAAGTCAGTGATCTAATTCTTATATATAAAATTGTTTTATGTGATCAATAAACAATAAGTATGATTTATGTTGCGTGTAATCACTCTTTGAACTCTATAATTTCTAATCTGATACTAACTTTTAAACTTAAATCTCTATTCAAACTAATATAGCCATCACTACAAGAACTTGAAATCATAATACAAATTATAAAATAACATTAATGCTATAAAATTATAAATATGTGTAAAACATAAATGTTCTTGTTCCTTCTTTCTTGTATTATAAACAAACACCTCACAAATAGTCTCCTCACAAATATTCTTTAATCTATTTTGAAAATAATGAAATTTATCAATTGTGTGAAAATATTTTAATTGTGATTTTAAACTATTGAATAAATGAAATAAGATTATATTTTTAAATTTATTTTATATACAAAAATATATATTTTAATTTTGAGAAATTATTCAATTTTAAGAAAAAAGTATTACAGAATGATAATCGTATTAATTGTAGAAATTGAATCTAGTTAAGAAAAAATCCCAATCATTTCTCTAACGACCTAAAATAAACCTGATTAATAGAATTAGATTCTAATAAAAATTTATAAAATTATATTGTTGAATTGTGATTTAATTACCTTACATGAATTGTGGATATTAAGTGCAACAAGAACCTCATATGTATTAATGACATCATTCAATTTGTAGCTACCTTGTGAGACTCCACACAAAACATATATTGAACTAAATAGAAATTCGCATGGAGTACAATATCCGAAGCTCGATGCATTGTCACATGTTAAGAAATCACTAGAATCATTTGTGTGTATGAAGTAATTTTATATGATTTTTATATAATAGATAAGAAATTGACAATATTGTTTATGTGTTTTGATATGTTTTTGGCTATTATTGGATACATTTCAGATTAAAGCCAATAGATTAAATTATAAAATTATTTTAATAAATTATCAATTGTTACGAATAATAATAATAATAATGTTTTAAGGTAAATTAATAATGTTTACCATGTTACAATTTAATTTTATTATAATATACAATTTAATTTTATTATTATTATATTATAATAAGTAAATTTTTTAAATTTATATTTTAAAATAATCATTTTTTTATAATAAATATTTTTATGATTTAAAATTAATATAGTAATTATATTGTATTTAAAATAACTATTTATACTTTCATGATAAAAAATTGATTTTATTACTATAACTTTTAGGTGTTTACATATGTCTCTTCTACTAATACGACTACAAGTCAGACAGAGGGATTGAACCTTGAATTTCGTGATACACAACATTTTATTTTCACGGCTGCTCCAAACTATAAAGCATAACATTTTATATAAAAATAAATTATCATATTTTTATTTTGATGTTTTTAAATATAAATTTTGAAATCCCTTCCCTATAAATGAATCATTTAAAAAAAATATGAAAAATATATCCAATACCAATGATACGTGGAATTAAATATTTAGCAAAGTTCGAAAATATGATTGGAAGTTACTTTATACGGGTGTTGTACATTTACATTGTGATTTTAATTGTATTAATGGAGATGTTTTTTTTAAAAGAATAGAGGATTGATATGGAGAGATTCATATTCATATTCATGGAACTTTTTAAAATAGTTAATAATTTGACTAAATTTATGATTTGAAAATGAAAATGATAATTTTAAAAATTCATAATATTGGTCAAAAACATCAAAATCAATATTTATTTTTAAAAGTGGTGTTAATGGTAATTATATATAATGGGTTAAAATTATCATTTTTTACGACCATTTTTTTATTAACTTTGTAATGCCATCAATAATAATCATATTCAAATAAAAAATGTGGCACCAACAATAACACCCCTTTTTTCAAGGTAAAAATTGATGATGATGATGATGATGATAGTGGTTAACGTCCACTGAGATCAAATTGGTCTATAGGACCTATAATTTTCTTAGTTTTTAATTTGGTCTATAGGACCTATAATTTTCTTAGTTTTTAATTGTCTGGCTCCTCGTCTTTCTTGGCGAGATTGATGCTATAGCTTTCTTTTTTTTCTTTACGGTCTTCCAACTTCGTGTATCTTGCATCTCCTTCATCTCTTCTCTCCCTTGTTCCCTAAAATAAAAATCTCTCTCTCTCTCTCTCTCTCTCTCTATATATATATATAGTGTACATATTGGAAAACACATCTCCAATATACTAAGTAAGGTGTAATTAAATTTCTTTAATTATTTTTTCTCTCTTTTTATAAGATTTAAGATTATTTTATATAAAGTGGGCATTGAAACATTTTATTTATCTAATGTATATATTTTTCTATCTTTATACATGTATAAAGTTGACATTGAAATATCAAGCAACATGGATATTCAAATATTTTATTCAATGTGCATTGAAATATGAAGGAATTACACATCTCGTTCATACTAGAATGCAAAAATATAAAAATGTTTTTTTACTTTCAATTTTATTTATTTATTTATTTTTATATGCATGTATATAAAAAGTTATATAAAATTATGTTACTTAATATGTAGATTGAAATATTTCATTTATGGCTAAATATTATTTTAAATGTTATCATAAAAAAGTAGAAAACAAATTAGAAAATATTTTCTATAAATTTAGATTATCTCTTTGCATATATAAAGTTGATAGAAAACCATGTTATATAAAGTTGATATAAAATTATGTTATCTATGATGGATATTGATGTATTTTATTTATGCGGGTGAAAGATTTTTATTAAAAGAATTTATATTTTTTAACTTTTAAAAGGTAAGTTTTATTTTATTTCTTTTAATTTAACATTGCTAACCATTTGAATTGAATCATTTTATTTTTTTATGTTTTTTTTTGGTACGTAAACATCCACGAGGGATTTGAACCAGTGACCTATGGCAAGGAGTGCCTTAAGAGTGCACCCATTCATCGTCAATCCAAAGCCCCGTGGGCCTTTATGATTTTTCTTTTATAATTGAGCAAATATTATGTTTTTTTATTATCTAATGCTTTAGTTAACATACAGTACAACATCTTTCCCATATTGCGCTGACATTTAAATGTTTACACTTATTTATGGACACTCCAACATCTAGGCATATTGAACAAAGATTTAAATTTACACTTATTTATGGACGCTACAACATCTCCGACCATTCTAAGTTGTAGAGTGTCTTTTTCCTGAATAAAAATTTGTTGTTATTTACCCATAAGATTTTGACCAGCTTGAATGGGATTTAGACCCCACTGGACTTAAACAACTTTATAAAAATTAAACTATTAAAAAAAACATTTTTTTTAATAACTTCTTTAATATAACTTGGTTTTAATAGAAACCCACTTTTTATTTTATTTTTTATAATGTAATTGATATTTATAAAGGAAAAAACAAAAGGACAAAATGGATGGAGAATCCCTGATTCTATGCCATATATGTAGTTTATTAAATGAAGTATTTTAAACTGCAAACTGTGCAATGTGAGCTGGATGTCGTATGCGTTGAAAAATTCGATGAAGAATCCCTGCTTGACAAGCTTTAGAGGCACCTGCATCATGACATTTATTTTTTGTCAAAATTTTGCCAAAATGAAAAATGATGAGCATAGGTTTTTAAAGGCTAAATTGAATAGGTGAATTAAATTGAATAAGTGAATTGGGGTGTAGGATTTTGACAAGTTGAGAATGATTTTGGAAGATAATTAAATTTAATATAATTGAACTCAATTGATATGAAAATATACTATTTTCTTTTATAATAAATTAATAATTTATTAAAATATTTTAAATAAATTTAAAATCAAATCTTACGACTAGGGAAAAAAATGTTATTAAATGAAATGCACGTTTCTGACACATAGATCTTCATCTTCCCTAAATCTGGCCCCTTTTTGGAGTTATGTGTTGGGCATAGCGTCTTTTGTCGTCACCAAATTTTAGACCTTTTTGGATTGAGACAATGGGGATGGGGCTTTTTCTTGTTTTTGGCAGCTCATATAGGGGCCTGCCTAATCATTCTAATGCCCCCACCATCTCCATTCCAAAAAAGAAGAACATGCGGTGCTCAGTGCATCCCGACAGAGGGAGAGTTAAAAGGCGGTGGAAAGGAACCTTTGCAGGTTTTAGAGGATCTTCTGCCCCAGGGATTTCATAGAATGGCCACCAAGTCTTTAAGATGGAGAAGCAAATTGTTTGCATTATCACTTTAATTTTATGGATTATTAATTATTATTCTTATTATTTTTAATTTTTAGGAAATTAATGCAGGTTAATTTTAGATAAAAAATATTTTAAAAATTAATGAATATAAATTGTAATTAAAAATTAATATATATTAATTTAAAAAAAAAAAAAAAAATTTAAAATTTTAATGAATATAAACCGTAAATGATTGATTTTGCTCACATAGGTTTGCTTATCAACATATTCTGAATCTGTACTTCTTGTTTTTAACCTCAATTTTGAGTCAATTAATGAAAAAAATTGTACAATAATTTTATTTTGATACATAAATCTTTTCCCTGGCTATTTAGGAGCTTTACGTTGGAGCCATGGATGAAAGAAATTAGTTAAATATAGCTGCAATGAGTCATGACTTAGTGGAGGCTGGCCACAGGAGTTGGAGATAATGATATAATATCATTTATTTATATTAGTTTATCATAATTGATAGATAAGATAGTTACATTTTTTTCAGGCTGGCCACAGGAGTTGGAGATAATGATATAATATTATTTATTTATATTAATTTATCATAATTGATAGATAAGATAGTTACATTTTTTTTCCATTAGGAATTTTATAGCATGAATTCTTTAAACTGTTTTATGATTATGTTACTTACATTACCATAAATAAGTTTGTATTATGTTGTGTTTGTATAATAATTTAAATATAATTTTGAAATAACAATTTGAATTAGATCATATTCAATAAGATTTATATATAAATTAATTAAATTTACAAAATAATTTAATATTATTATTTATTTAAAAATTGTAATATTTGTAATTTGATAGATTTTATTTGTGGTAAAGAATTAAGTTATATTTATTAAATATTAATGTGATTTATATATATGATAATTAAATTAAAAAAATAATTTAATACAATTATCTAGCTAAAACTACCAACTATATTATCAAAATATTCATAATTGAATGAATCTTATTAGTTTTGAACTTTAGGCACATAGTGATAAAGATAGTTTTGAAATTTTGAAAGTGAGATACTATGTGTTTCATATCTACTTTTTATATGTATAAAGATATGAATAATTTTTTACATGTAATCTTTTTATGGATGTTAATATCTTATATTTCCCTTTTTATGGTAAAAATATTATTAATGGGTAATATTTTTTAGATGTGAAAATTATATTCTGTATGTGCACTCCAAAATATTTGTATTACTATAAAAAACATAAGGTTATATTAATGATTGTTTCTATTGGTCTACACTTGGGAAACCATGCTAGTAGCATAAGCACACAATTTTAAAATTATTCATATTATTCATAGGCTAAGAAACTGATAGAACACAAAGTGCAAGTAATTCTACATAGAAAACATAAGATAGATTGAATAACATAGTAAAACTATTGGAAATTGTGTTGTTGGTATGAAGAGGTGCAATGTAGACTTTCAATCTGTAAGGTTGTCCTCCTGACCTGGTCGCTGAGGATCTCCACGTGAGTTTGATTTGGGGGGATCCATGCTTGTTATTCTTTTGGTCAATAAAGTAATTTTTCCTATTGATATTGTCCATTTTCTCAATTATATCAACCATACATATGATGATTTTCTATTGGGTATCAACCTTGTCTACGAGGACTCTTCCCGTTAGAGTCTTGGTGTGTCAATAAAGGTTGATGACTTACATGTAGGATGAAGCTCTAGCTCTGCCAAGAATGTACCTTTGGGATTGTCTTACTTATTCTTCCACATCAGATATGTCTCTTTGGACAGATTCAGGGATGATGTCATTGTACCTTTCCATAGTTGTTTCAGAAACTGACTTAGCACGTGTACCCCAAAGAGAGGGGGGGACTAAAATATGGAGAGGAGGTGGGACTAGGGCACTACCTGTTGCATTGGTTTCTGCCCTAGCGAGAAGCCCTACTAGGAAATGCCTAGCCATGTTGGGATCATGATAGACCATTGAGTGAGAAATAGGGGAGAGAGCGACATAGAAGCATGGGAAACAGGTAGAGGGAAGTGTAGAAGGGCAGGAGGAATACCTGATGGGATGAGGCAAAGGGTTTGAGGGAAAAAAGAGTAAGTGGACATAATGGAAAAATGTGATTGCAATCACGTTTTTCATGTATTTATCATTTTTTGTGTAGCAGGGTCCATAAAAAATATACAACATGGGTACTCCTTGGATGAGGAACTAAATTTTGCATCCAATGAATACTTACACTCGAAATTTGAGTAAAACTTTAGGGGTATAAGTTGAAAATATGATTTGAAAAAATAGTTTTTTCTTTTTTCCCTCTAAAATTCGATGATGTAATCTAATCTTATTTCAATATTTCCACTACTATTTTATAATTTCTCTAGGAGGCCTATTTTAGACCTCAAAATTCCCCTAATTTTATAACTTTTGGTTTAGTCGATCTAGATCCCTTACAAATATCCACAATATACCCAAGGAAACCTTCTCTTATGGAAACATGAATTGTAAACTTTTGCGGATATTTCATTAGAAAATTCGTCACAACAGATCTAATAGATTATACTTAAAAATCTAAAAAAATCAATACTATGAAGGTTTATTTCTATTTATATTTCTGGATCTGTAAATTATTGTTTATTGTGTGTCTACGCTAATTATAATTATGCAAAAATTAGAGAACAATGAAATAAAAGCTCACAAACCACAATTGACATAAAATATATCTTGAAAAACCCTTTCAGGAGAAAAACCCGCTAGAAGGTGATGCCAATCTACTCTCTTTCTTTGAATATAAAGTGACTACTAGTACAAGGAAGTAAGGCCCGTGGCCCATGGGATACTTTTCAATGAAAAATCCTCTCTATACTCTCTCCCTATCCATCTCAACTACTCTACTCATTTATGGAACAAAATTCCCTCGAAATTAATGGAACCGCTTTTCCTCCTAGTGGCTTGATTATAACACAACTTGACAGCCTAATAGTCGTCAGGTTTGACTCCTTCAACTCTTAATTAGAGTTACAATATGGACTCTTCTAGAGTATTCTCCATCATGATCACATGGCTAGCCCCTTTTCCATGTGTAATAGGAGCTGACATGACATCCTCTCGAATGATGTGGGACAAAACAGGGAGGTCAAATTCCAAGTAACATAAATTTTGTATTCATACTCTGCTTGAGGTGGTTCATATGTCATTGGAAATATATCTATATGAAAAATAGGAAAAAGGTTGCAATAGTAAGGAGGAAAAAATTTACCCCCTAAAAAATTCCATTTGATGCCTCAAAATTCTCTTGAAAGGTTTTAGACCCCAATTTGCCAAATTGATCCTACTAGTAAAAATGGTATTATGAGCTAATTCTTGCACTTTTTCCTCTCTAAAAGCATCAAAATGGATGAAAAAAAATATAATGATCCAGTTCATATCACTTCCCAACCAAAACCAACCTCTTGACCACACCCCTGTATTAATTGAGCATGAGCACCTAAAGGGGCTATGATATCACAAGAGGGGAAAAGTGAGGGGTCTAAAGGAATTATACATGCATAGAATCCTATATCACTTTTTCTACTTGTCATTAATCTTCACTTTATTGAAACTAGCTTAGAGTCTAAATTTGATATAAGAATAGTGGATGAAACCAACATATAGATATAGGCCATCACCTCCTATATTCTGAGAAATTTATCCCCTACAAAAGGAAATGTGTTTAGAGAAGAAAATTCAAATGAGAAAAGAGAGATTATTTTTAGTGAAGAGAAAAGAAAGGAAAATAGAGTTTTTTTATTGGAAAATAAAGACCATATCATGGGATGGAACAACCATAAAAAGCTAATTAGAATTTTTAAAGAGCCAATAATTAAGAAAAATATGTTGGTGCTAATAGATCAGAACTTTGAACTTTCTATGCCCACACTAAAGAGTACTAGAGAAAGGGAGTTTTAAGACATTGTTGAGCATAAAAGGAAGAATTATCCTTTTGTTGTGGGGTAAGTATTGCGGGCATTAAGTACTCATTTTGTTTACAAGGACTCAATAGTGGGATACTTAGTTAGTTTTCTTCTTGCATTTCACATGGAGAGGTTTCCTTGAGAATTATGCATTTCTCTTCTTCGCCCTATTGGTATCAAAGCCTAGCTAGGAGGTGGTGTCCACAAAGGAATACTGACAATTGGGTGGAACTTTTGTTTGTCTCAGTCAATTGCTTGTCATTCAATCTTCAAAATAGATGCGTAATTAATGCAGGAGCATCTGACCCCCCCTTAATTAAAGGAGGAATCCAAAGCGGAGAAGGAGGAGATGTGGACCATCGAGCAAAATAGGGGACAATTCTGTTCAAAACAGAGTAAATGATAGAATGGATAAAAGTCTCGAGGAGACTTATTAAATGTAATCTGCCACATATGTATGCATGTAGAGAGATTAGGGAGTTGTTGAGTGTTTCATGGAGAGGATTGATCGGATCCTTCCAGTGATCCGATCCAATGTTTCCTTATATATATATATATATATATATATATATATATATATGAGCTTGCGTGTTCAATGAATAGATGGAGGAATAGACAGAAAATTGTGAGAATAAAGTATTCACAATGTAGTCGGAAGAGAACCTGTTACTAAGGCTGAAATGCCTTAGAATGTAATTATGCCGTGTATTATAGAAAAGTGTGTGTTTAGTGTTGATTTCATGCACCTGTGTGTTATATAATAAAGCCTTTTCATGGTATCTGTGTTATATGCGTTGAGGGCTTAAAATCTTGTTTATAAGTGTGTTGATCGACTATCGATCACTGTACAATCAATGACGACCCAACGATGTTTTATATATGAATATTGCGTGCTTAAATTGAGTGTGACAGAATTGTGTTTAACACAGAAATCCATCAAAAGGCAAGCGAGATTAAGTTAAGGGGGAAGCGGGCTAGAATGCATAGTGACTGTTGGATCTCAAAGATCAACGGTCCAGATCCAATCGCTGTGGAGCGGAGATCTCATATCACATTGGCGGAAACCTTTTGGTGAGATCGGAACCGGCCCTTTTAAAATTCCAGTTTACACTAAGAAGCAGCGAAAAACATAGAACAGATTCGAAATCCGGACTTGAAATCTTATAAAAGGTGGTTTATATCCATATCGGGTATGTAAGACTGATCAAAATGGGCCTTTGAATCAGTTCGATCGCGATCACGCCATTAAGTGTGGACCGTCGGATCAAGATTCGGATCGACAGTCGCAATCTTAATCGCTAATCGCAAAGGTCGAGTGCAGAGGCAGTGGATATGCGATATGCCGATAACGATAAAGCGCTTATCGGCGATTGGAGATTGAAGCGATCACTTATCGGAGGTCGGAGGAATGGCGCAGCGGACTTGCAATGGACCGAGAATGGACCCAACAATAATTATAGGTGTTGGTATAATAGGTTTGACAGGTATCATAAAGTGTAATTGTTGTTGAAGGGCTTTTTTTAATTTAATTAAAAAAATCAAATTTATGTACTTTTTCTTTCATGTGGCCAAAAAGAGCAGGTTTGAATTTTAACATAATTAAAACTGAAATGGTTTCCCATAGGCGAAATTGTATTCGTTTATTTACATAATTTAAAAGTTTTGTTAATTGATATTTCTCTTTTAATCAGATGAATTATTTTATTTTCAATGTTTTAAACTGATTTCTAATTGTTGGAAGTAATGCTTCCATGTTATGTATAGTTATTATTGTGAGTTTCTAGGCTTAATGTGTTGATTCATATGTAGTGAGTTGGAGTCATGATCTAGATGTGTCGAAGTCAATGTGTTATGTCCTATATATGTAACTATTGTGATGAATAATATCATAGTGTGTGATTTGTGTTGTGCAATTGCTCTTTTTGCTCATCTCTCAATTTTTAACATGGTATTAGATCCAACACTGGCTTCATTGCCTTACTGGAAAGCCAGGAAGATGAAAAAGTTGTAAAATTTCAATGTTGTTGTAGATTAAGACAAGGGTAGGAGAGGGATTTGTTAATGTGTGTCATTTTTTTATAGTTTGTGAGATTTCAGTATACTCATGTCTTTGGTTTTGTGTTTGTGCAATCTATAGAGCAGTATGCGTGGAACTTTTTAAATCTAGGATACTTAGTCAATTCTCCTATGTAGTTACAATAGGTTAATTTAACCAAGAAAGAAATGAAACTGAATACAACCACACAAGTAAAAACTCAAGATTTATGTGGTAAAACCCCGACAAGGTGTTAAGGAAACATCCACGGGGCAAGGGATTGGAATTTCTATTCAATCAATAAATGATTCTTCTTACAATAGTTCGGGCATTCATCAGTTTTATAAGAGCCTCCTCAGTTACATAACCGTTGTTTTGGTATAAAACTAAATTGTCAATAATTAATACATTTTTACCCAAATTTACATAATTAGTTGTCAATTTCCAACAAACTCTACCTTGACAACAATTTTCCTAATCCATTGCCTATGCCCATTCATCATCTCTTCTGCAAGCCAAGAGAAGCTAAACACCATCACAGCTTCTCTACTGTAACTGGCTTTGTGAATATGTCTACACAATTCTCCCGTGTATGGACCTTTTGAAGAGCTACTTTTCCGCCATCGATCACATGTCTCAGAAAATGATACCTTACATCAATGTGCTTGGTTCTGCTGATAAGCAGGATTTGTAGCCAAGTGAATAACACTCTGACTGTCACAAAGTACATTCACTTTCTCCTGCATCCTTCCAATCTCATCAAGTAGACCCTTTAACTAGATTGCTTCTTTACTGGCATCTAAAGCAGCTATATATTCTGCTTCGGTAGTGGACAACACAACTATTTCTTGAAGCTTTGACATCCAACTAATTGCTCCACCTGCAAGAGTAAAGACATAACCTGTAGTAGATCTTCTTTTGTCCAAATCACTTGCATAATCAGCATCTACATATCCGCAGACTGATCCTTCACTACCATTAAATATGATGCAATGGTCACTTGTGCCTCTTAGATATCGAAGCACCCATTTCACTGCTCGCATACATTAACTTGCCTACAACTTTTACATATGGTACATGAGACATATACTACTTTTCTTCATCAGTTCTAGGACTCAAAACCAAAGAAAGCTTAAAATGGGAAGCTAATGGAACATTAACAGGTTTCACATTGTTCATACAAAACTTTTCAAGTACTCTCTCCACATACTTCTGTTGTGATAACCAAAGCTTACCATTTTTCTTGTATCTCCATGCCCAAGATATGTTTTGCTTCTCCAAGATCCTTCATATCAAACGTCCTAGAGAGCTGAGCCTTTAACCTGTTGATCTCTTCTATTCTTTTTCTTGCAATAAGCATATCGTCAACATATAAAGCTAAGATAATGAATATGCCATTGGAACTCTTGAAGTATACACAATGATCATAATCACTTCTAATAAAGTTCTAGCTCACCATGAAGGAGTCAAACTTCTTGTACCATTGTCTGGGAGACTGCCTCAGACCATACAATGATTTCCTGAGCTTGCAAACTAATCTTCTGCTGTGACCTTATACAAAACCTTCTGGTTGTTCCATATATAACTCTTCATCCAAATCACCATGTAGGAACGTTGTTTTAACATCTAACTGTTCTAACTCAAGGTTAAGTAGTGCAGTTAGTGCCAACACAGTACAAATAGAAACAAGTTTTACAATTGGTGAAAAAATCTCATGAAAGTCGATACCTTCAACCTGAGAATATCCTTTTGCTACCAGTCTCGCCTTAAACCTTTTGATACTTCCAGCAACTTTATGTTTTAGTTTGAAGACCCATTTGCATCCAACAACACTTCTCCCTTCAGGAAGTTCTACAAGATCCTAGGTATTGTTCTTGGCTAAGGAATCCATTTCTTCTTCCATAGCCGTTTTCCATTTTTTGCTATCTGTATCATCTACTACTTCCTGATAACAAGAAGGTTCCCCATCTTTAGTAATCAAAGCAAAAGATGAAGCAGAATCTTCATACCTTTTGGGAGTTTTTCTTTCCCTTGTAGACCTTCTTAGAGTGACTGGTTGCTGAACTGGTCCAGAAACTTCAACAGCTTCTGGTTGCTGAACTGGTTCAGAAACTTCAACAGCTTCTTTTGTATCTTCAACACCTTTTTCTCTAAAATTCTCTTCTTCCTTTTGACTTTCACCGAAAGGTCTAGCCTCTAACCGAATTTATTGATTTGGTGATACCTGTTCATGCTCAATTCTTTCAACATTTGATTTTAAAAGAGAAGATTAATCAAATGTTATATCTCTACTAATGACTATCTTCTGCGATGCAGGATCCCACAACTTGTACCCTTTCATCGCATAGTCATACCCAAGAAAGACATAACATTTCGATTTTGGATCTAATTTTGAATGCTAATTTTTAGGAATAAGAGCATAAGCATCACAACCAAATATCCTTAAATGTGAATAATCACAAGACTGACCTGACCAAACTTCTTTAGGAATTTTACATTTAATTGCTATTGAAGGTGATCTGTTAACTAAATAACAAGCAGTGGATACTGCTTCTGCCCACAACTCCTTTTGTAGGTTAGCATCGCTGATCATGCTTCTGGCTCTTTCCATAAGAGTCTGATTCATACGTTCAACAACACCATTTTGTTGAGGAGTATAAACAACAGTTTTGTGTCTAACAATACCTTCATCCTTATAGTATTGTTCAAATTCTATTCAAGTAAATTCACCACCATTGTAAGTTATTAAACATTTAATTAATTTTCCTATTATTTTCTCTACCATTGCTTTAAATTGTTTAAATATATTGAATACATCAGCGTTCTTTTTCAGCATAAAGACCCAAACTTTATAGTAGAAATCATCAATAAACGTTAAAAAAATATAGAGCACCTCCATATGATGCAAAAAGAGATGGTCCCCACAGATCAGAATGAATATAGTCTAAAATTTCTTTACTATTATGACTTCCATTTTTAAATCTCTGTTTACATTGTTTTCCATACACACAATGTTTACAGAAATCCAACTTCAAAGATTTCAAATCAGGAAGTGATTTACGTTTCATCAATACCTGAAGGCCTTTCTCGCTCATGTGACCCAATCGTTGATGCCATAGGCGAATACCTTCTTCTTATTTTTCTGACACAATCGCTGCTTCACTGACCTAAGTACTTCCTTTGAGTCTGTAAAGATTTCTGATCTTTTCTGCCTTCATAATAACTAGGGCGACTTTAGAGACTTTCAGCACTCCATTCTGACTTGTAAACTTATAACCATCCGAATCCAACACTCCTAAAGAAATCAATTTTTTCTTCAATTCAGGTACATGTCTAACACTAGTTAATGTCCTAACCGTGTTAACATACATTTTAATCCAGATATTTCCCATCCCAATAGTCTGACATGATACATTATTACCCATAAACACAGAACTACCATTTACATCTTCATATGAAGTAAACCAATTTCTGTGTGGACACATGTGATGAGAAGCACCAGAGTCTAACAGCCAACTTTCAAAATCCTGAGAGACATTACATATACGTAAAGTTTCATTTATCATACATAATTCTTCTGCAGATAAAATTTCGTCTGTCATACTTGAATCAACCTAATTTGCTTCTTTCTTCGGGTTATCATACTATTTTCATTTCCAACAATCTTTCTTAAGGTATCCAATTTTGTTATAGTGCCAACATTTTGCCTTACTCTTCTTTCCCTTTGATTTAGATCAGAAGACCTCCTTGTTTTTTCTCCTCTTTCCTTTGACCGTCCTCTAACTATCATGGCTTCTGGTGCAGCTGTTTCAGTACTAGATTTCCTTCGTACTTCTTTAGACAAGAGAGCTCCCACAACTGATTCAAATTTCAAAGAATCAGTGGTGCTCAAACTGATTGAAGTTACGAAGTGGTCCCATGACTCAGGCAGAGAACACAACAAGGTTATAGCTTTGTCTTCTCCCTGAATTTTAACTTCCATATCTGATAATTGGTATATAAGTGTATTAAAAACATTTAAATGTTCTGCAACTTTTGAACCCTCCTTCATTCGAAGACTGTACAATTTTCTTTTCAAATAAATTCTATTGGTTAACAACTTTGTCATATATAGTTTTTCCAGTTTTTCCCATAAGCTTGAAGTTGTACTCTCTTCAACAATATTGAAGAGAACTTCATCTGCCAGGCATAACCTGAATGGTAGTGAGAGCTCGGGCATCCATGTCCTCCCAGTCCGAATCTTTCATGCTAGTAGGTTTCTTATTTTCCCCGTCCAAAGCTTTGTGCAACCCTTGTTGCACCAGCAAATCCCTAACTTTCAGTTTCCAAAGAGCAAAGTTGTTCTTGCCGGTGAATTTCTCCACCTCGAACTTTGCATTCGTCATTTTAGCCATTTCTTTCTAATTTTCTTCTAAACTGTTACTTCTAGGGTTGAATTTCTCCACAATCTGCCTTCAACTAGCAACTAGGGTTTCTTTCTTTTCAACAAAAAAAAAAAACCTAATTTTGTTGCCCCTTTTTAAACCCTGATTTCTGTCTTCAACTAGGGTTTCTTTCTTTTCAACAAAAAAACCTAATTTTGTTGCCCTTTTAATAAAAAACCCCTGATTTATTTCCCAGAATTTCTTTTACACATATTGATTTCTTCAAATATACATGAAACAATTCAATTTCTAGAAAAAAATTACTTCAAACCCCAAAAAAATTCAAATTCACTAGCGTCTTAGCAACAAATTCTTATTTCTGTTGTTTAAAAAAAAAAAATACCCAGACTTATTTCTGCTGATCGAATTCCTTTGGCGGAAAGCTCTTCGACAAGCCAGGCTTTGGACAAGGCCAGCAACAGCTCCTCCTCGACGGTTCTTCCTCTGGCGGCAGGCTCTTCGACAAGCCAGCAACAATGCAGCAACACTCCTCGACGGGTCCGCGACAGGCTCTAGTCCACGCAGAGAGCACTGGGTTCCAGTCGCCAATTATTTGCATTTAGACACTGCATTTGACGATGGAAACCCCCGCGCTATCATGGCTTCAACAGAAATTGAAGTTCAATCCTCCAAACAATGATCAACAAAGACAACAGATGCAGAAATTGCAGGAAGAATACGATAGATGGCTGAACCAGGTCCAAGGCCTCTGCAAAGCGATTAGGGCCGACGATATTCATGATCTGCAACAAATTCTTTGTGCCATGATCCTCTCAGAATGCATTTACAAGAAAGATACGACAGAGATGATCAACGCGGTGAATAAATTCAAGAAATATTTTGGAGGGCAGCTTATAAAGCTAAAACGGGTTCAACCTTACTCTGATACCATTTGTAGTTACAATAGGTTAACTTAACCAAGAAAGAAATAAAACTGAATACAACCACACAAGTAAAAACTCAAGATTTACATAGTAAAACCCTAACAGAGTGTCAAGCAAACATCCACGGGGCAAGGGATTGGAATTTCTATTCAATCAATAAATGATTCTCCTTACAATAGTGATCAGGAGCTCAGGACCAAGTGTCGTAAAATGGTCAAAAATAAAAATGCTCAGAACTAGTTTGAACCTGAACGACTGGATAGAGCTCGTCTTTCTGATTCCGGCACCACAAACGGTTCGAAAAACGGTCTTCGTATGCAGAAGTTATGCCAAAAACAAAATCGCCCAATGACTCTTAATTTTTGAATTTTTTCAAAAAAAAATTAAAAAAAATATTCCAAAGAATATTCCTTTTTGGGCAGCCAATCACAGGTTGCCACGTGGCAAGCCCGGAGGCTGCCATGTGGGCCAGGGTGACATCAGCATTATGGGTGCATATGCGTTTAAAATTTTTTGGTCAACTTGTGGTTTGAACCCACAACCTCCTAACAAACATTACAGCGCTTTACCATTCCACCACATGGGTCAGTCATGGTATGAGTGCGGCGGGAATATCTTATGAAGTTTGTTGCTGTTTAAGGCAGGGCCCGAAGGGGGCCAGCCCCCATTCCATGTGACCCTCGCCCCATAACCGCGGGCCTAATTTTAACCACCAGTCAGTGCGCAATCCGAGGAAAACTTCCAGTTAATATAAATGCATTCACATGCGCATTAAATACCTACAATTAAATCCAGCGGTCAGGTCAATATTTGGCGGAGATTTTGGCAGAGGTGGCGAATTTGGTGGTATTGCCATATTTGGCGGGCCTATCTGGCCGTAACTAAAGTTTTAACTGGAGTTTTTCTAGGGGCAGACTGGTGAAACTTTAATGAGCCATAACTTTGGCTAGGAAAGTTCTTTTTGGACGAATTTTTTTTGATTTTGGGTCTCTTCGACCCTATGAAGCCATTGGCATAGGTTTCACAGCCATATGAGGTCATTTTCAGGTGTTTTTTCTTCGTGGAAGTTTCAGGAGCCACCAAGGCCAGATCAGTTTGGGAGCTGCATTGGGAATTGTGCAGCTAGTGAATGTGGAACGAAGATCATTCCTGAAGGTTTTCAGCATTCTAAATCTATTTCTACAGCTCGTTTTTCCTGTTGAGGCATTCTTCTCACTGTTTAGCTTCAGGGAAGCTTTTAGGGTCACAAGGGCCATTTAAGTGCTTGAGCTGTTTGGGGGCTATGTTCATCCATTTTTGGTGATTCAAAAGCTTATGTCTGCTATTTTCGACCTTCTGAGTCTAATGAAAGAGGTTTCAGAACCAATTGAGGTCATCTTCAGCTCGAAATTCTCCATGCAATTTTAAAGGGCCACTAGGGCCAATTGGGGAAAGTACTGTACGAGGTACAATCTCACTGTTTAGTGCTTGGGAAAGAGAATATTTAGCTAATTCCTATCTTTTGATTCTGTATTTACAGTCAGATCTATCTTTCGAGACACTCATATTCTTGTATTAGCCTTTGTAGCACTTTTAATACAAGAGGACAAGCCTAGTTTGAGAGGTTTGGTCCAGCAGATGTAGCCCAGAAGGGGTGAACTGCTTTATCATTTTTATGTCTTTATTTGTTGAAGATGATAAGCTAAAAAAAACTGATATAAAGTGTTAAACAGTAAATATACATAACTTGCATACACACATAATCACCTGTTCAGCTGCAGAAAGTTATTTGTCTTATTCCGCAAGACATCAAACTTCAAGTATGTGTATGTCAAAGACTTCTAAGTGTTTACTTCGTTATTTCTTTAGGCAGAGCCTGTAGAGGGCCAGGTAGCCTCTGGAACTCATCCTCTCTTTAGAAGTGACATGTCCGGTGAATGCCCCTACAGTCTATCTCTGTATAAGAAATAAGAAGTTTTCACCTTTTTAGAGGTCACTTGGAGTGTATAACTCACATTTGAAATTAGGGAAAATGGATACCTTGCACCCTTAAACAAGTACATTCCATTTTCATATCAAATGGTATCAGAGCACTAGGTTTGCTTGACTGACATCACTAGCTTGATTGTGTAGCTTGAAAGGTGTCTTAAACAGTGTTGAAGATTGACTGCTTTATTATTCTGCAAACTACTTGTTGTTTGAGTTTGCTGAAGCTCTTTTGTTCATTTTTATAATGACAACTTCCATAAGTGAGTTCTCAAAATTGTCCTCCTTCACAAGATTTTTTTATGAAGGCTTGAAGCAAGAATTTTTCATCATGATGAATATGGTGAGAGAAATGTATGAGGATGAAAGAAAGAGCTCTAGACTTCAAGAGCAGTTGAATTCCATGAGGGAAGAGAAGCAGTTGCTTTCTGACCAATTGCAGGAAATGGAAGGCCAACTTCATATTGCAAACATGAATCTGGAAAGGATGCATGAGTTGGAGACACAACTCCTTGTTGCCAAAGAAGCCTTAGCCAAGTATCAGCTTGAAGAAGAGGTAAACAATTCTAGTTTGTCTTCAAATTCTTATAAGAATGTTTATGTTGGTTCTTTTGAGAAACATACCAGAGGCATAGGGTCCAAGTTGATGTCCAAAATGGGATATGAAGGAAAAGGATTGGGCAAACATGCACAGGGTATAGTTGAGCCAATAAGGGTTGAGGTAAGGCCTAAGTATTTGGGTCTCGGCTATGGACAATCTTATGGAGAAAGTTCCAAAGCAGCCATGAAGGAAGAAGGTGTGCATCAACATGCACTTGAACAAGAGAATTGTGAAAGCTCTAAAACCATTGAAGGGATTGATGGTGTTCCAAAAGGAGCTTCTTCTTCTTTTGATTCACCTCCTCATGAAGGTAATGAAGGTGAAAGAGAAAGGTATAAATTTGATTTCAATCATATTTCCTTTGATCATGTAAAGCATGGAAAATTTCCACATAAGCATTGGAAAAGAATTGCATGTTCTTTTTGTGGTTTGGTTAACCATAATGTTTCTAGATGTTGGAAAAGAATGGCAACATATAGGAAACTTTTGAAGGAAAGGAGGCAAGAAGCCAACGTTCCATTGAACAATGCAAATCATGCTATCAAGAAGATGAACATGTGTTGCACTTATTGCCATAAGCATGGACATACTGCTGAAAGGTGTTGGACTCTGAATCCAACAATGCTTCCACAAAATTGAAGAAATTGGAGAAAGAGTATGGCAAGAATGGGAAGGAAGTGTCCATCATTGATATGTGTCAGGATGATACACATGTTGATATCGATGTGCAGTTAAAGGAAGCGCCTTTGAAATGGATTGGTAAGAAATGGTTAGAATTCTTATCCAATTAAAGTTGCATGTATTTTGATTGAATGCATTTCTTTGTTAAGGGAATGCAAGTTGCAGGATGGAAAAGCTGAGTATGAGACTCACTTTATCGCAGCGAAAGTTATATTCATTTCAGCTTTGAAAGTACATGTACATGTGATCGAGGATATTGTACTTATGATTGTACTTAAGAGAAAGTTGAAGGATAAACTGCATGCATGAGAATGAGATGCATGAGCACAGGGATCATGATGATTTCCTTGTATTTTAAACATGTATGTGTGATTAACTTGAAGGGTTGATTACTTTGTTTTTAACCATGCATGTAATGTAATATTGACTTGGAAAAAGTTAATTTGATCTCCAAGATTGTAAAGAGGAGAAATGATGAAGTGTTTCATCTTTGTAAAAGCCTTCTCATTTGGAGGCAGCTCTGCTTCTGGAGCGGAGGTGCCATGGATGGGCATCGTGACAATTGGCAAGTCCACATATTCAGGGGAATATTTCAGCTCATATATCAGCAAGTTTCATTGCTGGTTCCTGCAATTTCAGATTTGTCTGGCGAAAGAACTTGGTCGGGATTCGACGAGTACTTGGCTTATGCAACGAAAAGTCGCCATGACGACAGTTGGCAAGGCAGGACATTTTGGGCATCGGTATGTTCTTTTGGCTGACCGGAAGAGGATATTTCTGTTCCTCAAGTGCTGTATAGTTCAGTTCAGAGATTCAGTAAGCTTTTGGGGACCAAAATTCTTCTCATTTGGGAGGTGTGATCAGGAGCTCAGGACCAAGTGTCATAAAATGGTAAAAAATGAAAGTGCTCAGAACTGGTTTGAACCTGAACAACCGGATAGATCTCGTCTTTTTTATTCTGGCGCCACAAACGGTTCGAAAAACAATCTCCGTATGCAGAAGTTATGCCAAAAACAAAATCGCCCAATGACTCTTAATTTTTGAATTTTTTCCAAAAAAAAAAAATATTCCACAGAATATTCTTTTTTGGGCAGCCAATCACAGGTTGCCACGTGGCAAGCCCGGAGGCCGCCACGTGGCCCAGGGTGACATCAGCATTATGGGTGCATATGCGTTTAAAATTTTTGGTCGACTTGTGGTTTGAACCCACGACCTCCTAACAAACATTACAGCACTTTACCATTCCACCACATGGGTCAATCATGGTATAAGTGCGGTGGGAATATCTTATGAAGTTTGTTGCTGTTTAAGGCGGGGCCCGAAGGTGGCCAGCCCCCATTCCATGTGACCCTTGCCCCATAACCGCGGGCCTAATTTTAACCACCAGTCAGCACGCAATCCGAGGAAAACTGCCAGTTAATATAAATGTGTTCACATGCGCATTAAAGACCGACAGTTAAATCCGATAGTCAGGTCAGGATTTGGCGGAGGTGGCGAATTTGGTGGTATCGCCATATTTGGCGGGCCTATCTGGCCGTAACTAAAGTTTTAACTGGAGTTTTTCTAGGGGCAGACTGGTGAAACTTTAATGAGCCATAACTTTGGCTAGGAAAGTCCTTTTTGGACGAATTTTTTTTTGATTTTGGGTCTCTTCGACCTTCTGAAGCCATTGGAATAGGTTTCACAGCCATATGAGGTCATTTTCAGGTGTTTTTTCTTCACGGAAGTTTCAGGAGCCACCAAGGCCAAATTAGTTTGGGAGCTGCATTGGGAATTGTGCAGCCAGTGAATGTGGAACGAAGGTCATTCCTGAAGGTTTTCAGCATTCTGAATCTATTTCTACAGCTCGTTTTTCCTGTTGAGGCATTCTTCTCACTGTTTAGCTTCAGGGAAGCTTTCAGGGCCACCAGGGCCATTTCAGTGCTTGAGTTGTTTGGGGGCTATGTTCATCCATTTTTGGTGATTCAAAAGCCTATGTCTACTATTTTCAACCTTCTGAGTCTAATGGTAGAGGTTTCAGAACAAATTGAGGTCAGCTTCACCTCTAAATTCTCCATGCAAGTTTAAAGGGCCACTAGGGCCAATTGGGGAAAGTACTGTATGAGGTACAATCTCACTGTTTAGTGCTTGGGAAAGAGCATGTTTAGCTAATTCCTATCTTATGATTCTATATTTATAGTCAGATCTGTCTTTCGAGGCACTCATATTCTTGTATTAGACTTTGTAGCATTTTTAATACAAGAGGACAAGCCTAGTTTGAGAGGTTTGGTCCAGCAGATGTAGCCTAGAAGGGGTGAACTGCTTTATCATTTTGATGTCTTTATTTGCTGAAGATGATATGCTAAACAAAACTGATATAAAGTGTTAAACAACAAATATAAATAACTTGCATACACACATAATCACCTATTCAGCTGCAGAAAGTTATTTGTCTTATTCCGCAAGACATCAAACTTCAAGTATGTGTATGTCAAAGACTTCTAAGTGTTTACTTCGTTATTTCTTTAGGCAGAGCCTGTAGAGGGCTAGGTAGCCTCTGGAACTCATCCTCTCTTTAGAGGTGACATGTCCGGTGAATGCCCCTACAGTCTATCTCTGTATAAGAAATAAGAAGTTTTCACCTTTTTAGAGGTCACTTGGAGTGTATAACTCACATTTGAAATTAGGGAAAATGGATACCTTGCACCCTTAAACAAGTACATTCCATTTTCAGATCAAATAGTTCGGGCATTCATCAGTTTTATAAGAGCCTCCTCAACGGGGAAAGGGATTGGAATTTCTATTGAATCAATAAATGATTCTCCTTACAATAGTTCGGCATTCATCAGTTTTATAAGAGCCTCCTCAGTTACATAACTGATGTTTCGGTATAAAACTAACTTGTCAATAACTAATACACTTTTACCCAAATTTACATAGTTAGTTGTCAATTTCCAACATCCTACAACCCCCAAAAGGTTTCACTTGCTATAGGTCTGACATGGTAGTGTACCTACCAGAAGATTGATGAATCTGCAAAAATTTTACATAAATAGTGTTGTGCATGTGGAGCAGTGAACCAGAAAAGATTTTAGAAGAATAGTGTTCTGCATGTGGAGTAGTGAATCAGAAAAGATTTTACAAGAATAGTGCTCTGCATGTGGAGTAGTGATCTGTGATTTTCTGCTGCGAAGCATTTGATCCATTCTGCAAAGCCAAAAGACAAAGATCTGAGCTGTTAAAGTGATTTTCATGTTGCTGATATGAGTGTTTCTATCACTGACAGCCGTAGATCTGAGTTGGTGTTTGTATTTGCCCAGAGTGGGCGAAGGAATTAAATTTGGGACTATAGACTTACCTGCTTCGGTGTTGGACCATTGTGGTGGCTGAGATCGTGTAAAAGTTATGTGTGGATATTCCGTGTGACTAAGATCTAAATGACTTGATCCAGATCTCAGAATACAAGATCAGATATGAGAATCAAAAGGTGAGGAGTTGCAATGATTAAAGAAAATATGGTCTCATCATAGGTGGCCACAGTGGAATCCAATTAAGAACTATTTTTTCCATTTCGCTCTGGTTGGGAATCTCTCAAAAATTGTGGCGAGGCTATTCACAGATCGAAGGACATGAGTCTACCTCATGTATGGGGAAGTTTTTGGTATGAGTGAATACTCTATTATTAAGCTTTCTCCACGACTTTGAATCAAGTCGTCATTGTAGTATGTTGAGTCACATGTGAAGTTCAGGATTTGTGGTTTGAAGGTTCCGTCAAACTTTGAAAAGCCACAACCATACGTTGGGAGCCACCACTCATATTTAGCGTGTTAGTTGAATGTTTAAAAAAAGAAAAAGGTTGTGCAAAATCAAGATCCAATTGGGAAGAAATTCTATATTTATGTGTTTGAGGCCAGTTGTGATGCACAAATGTTTCCTTTGACGGGCTGGATGGACCGCATAGGTGACTCTCTCAACGTCTTGTGCAATTAGAGGTTGTCGGACTTCCGTCCCAGACCATTGTTAATACCATTGGCTTTGTCCTCATTAGGGACAACATTTATTTCCTTATTCAAAGTTAAAACCGGCGATCACTAAAGAGCCGTGAGCTGCTTAATGTTTTAGGAGAAAGCATAGATTTGCACATCAAAAGGAGCATTTGGTAATGGCAAGAAAATATCAATAAATATTTCCACAACCTTGGGGCAGTAGGCTAGAAATGATACAAACAATTCAATTTTGCCGAAGCAAATGGGAAATCCAACGTGTTCAATGTTCATATTTATACAGGCCTCCTAGTGTTGAATTAAAATGACTAAGGCGACTGTGGATGTCTTCTATGGGCTATAGTGGGTCAATGTTTTAGTCTCTATTTTAGGTTTGATACGCAAAGTTATAGTGATTTTATTGTCAAGATCAGTTAATGAACATAAAAACATCTTTTAAGTGAATGTTTGTCGATGTTTATTGGTGCAGAGAAAACGTATTATTGACTTGGTTGTGTTGAGTGTGTTATGTGCTAATGTGTCTTGTCGTTCTTCGATGTTTCAAGAACATTAGTTACTGGTTTTATTCATATGTATGAAAGTGTATATCACAAAACGGTCAGTTGTATGATGGACTGCTAGATAAACTCAGTACATAGACAACTTACTTATATAACTAGACATATGTATTTCGACGCATACGACTAGGATGGAAGCATGTCTATAGAGATATTTAGTATCTAGACTATTCTTCGGGGTAGTCAACAAGCATCAATTGTACAAAGTTTGTCAACGTTGGTAAGAGGCGTTTATGTTTTAAATGGAGGTCAAGTGACTGCTCGAAGATGTGGTGGTGAAGAAAGAGCGATGTTTGTGAGATTGGAGAGTGGATGTGAGTGTTAATGAAGACCAGTCAAATAAATATCATATTGTTGTTGTAATTTCCATGTATTAAGCATTAAGCGAGGGTGTTGGAAGTAATGCTTCCATGTCATGTATAATTGTCATTGTGAGTCCCTAGGCCTAATGTGTTAATTCCTATGCAGTGAGTTGGAGTCATGATCTAGATGTGTCAAATTCAGTGTGTTATATCCTACATATATGTAATTTTGGTGATGAATAATATCATATTGTGTGATTTGTGTTGTGCAATTGCTCTCTCTCTCCTCATCTCTCAATTTCTAATACTAATTTGTTTAGTAATATTTTCCACGTAGTTTTAAACCACAAAATGAGTGATATTGTTCACATTGTTTTCTTTTGCAACCACAAAAATAATTGAGATGCATTCATACCATATTTTCTTTTCAGTCAAACATAAAATATTCAAATTTTAATTTTATATATTCCAAAATGTTTTATTAATATTTTTGTTATTCAAATTTTATTTTTATATATTCCAAAATGTTTTATTAATATTTTTGTTGTTATGGTTGATTATATTTAATTTTGATTTTTTGACTTTTTATAATTTTAATGACTTTATAAAATTTTAAAAATTGAGATCGATATTTAACCAGAGTATATGTGAGATTGTAGAAGGGAATATTTTTTATATTTCATTTTCTTAATATTATTAAGAGGACAATTCTCACATTACAATGTGTTTTTATGATTTGTTTTATACACAGTCTTATTATATAACATAGTATAGGTTTATTTTAAGCTTAGATTTATTAAGGATTTAGAGAGATGAAATCTCCCAAGTTGCAATTACAGTGTAAAATTTGAAAAGAGGAATTTTGATCCATTGTTTAATATCTCAGTTTAAGATGGATTTATGTTGGATATAAATATGTATATTTGTTCTCCAATACTTAAAATCCTTGTTAAGTATAAAAATAATTTCATATCTCTTTAATTGTGAATAACAGATCAATGAAATATACACAAAACATATATCCATGGAATTAGATCTTTATATGCACATTTTTTTTTAAATGTTACTAGTCAACTCTATATTAAGCATTGAAGGGATTACACATCTCCCTTTTCCCTAAATTAGAAATCTCTCTCTCTCTCTCTCTCTCTATATATATATATATATATATAGTGTACATATTGGAAAACACATCTCCAATATATTAAGTAAGACGTAATTAAATTTTTTTTAATTATTTTTTCTCTCTTTTTATAAGATTTAAGATTATTGTATATAAAGTGGGCATTGAAATATTTTATTTATTTAATGTATATATTTTTCTATCTTTATACATGTATAAAGTTGACATTGAAATATCAAGCAACATGGATATTCAAATATTTTATTCAATGTGCATTGAAATATGAAGGAATTACACATCTCGTTCATACTAGAATGCAAAAATATAAAAATGATTTTTTACTTTCAATTTTATTTATTTATTTATGTTTATATGCATGTATATAAAAAGTTATATAAAATTATGTTACTTAATATCTAGATTGAAATATTTTATTTATGGCTAAATATTATTTTAAATGTTATCATAAAAAAGTAGAAAACAAATTAGAAAATATTTTCTATAAATTTAGATTATCTCTTTGCATATATAAAGCTGATAGAAAACTATGTTATATAAAGTTAATATAAAATTATGTTATCTATGATGGATATTGATGTATTTTATTTATGGCCGTGAAAGATTTTTATTAAAAGAATTCATATTTTTTAATTTTTAAAAGGTAAGTATTATTTTATTTCTTTTAATTTAACATTACTAACCATTTGAATTGAATCAATTTATTTTTTTATGTTTCTTTTTGTAGGTAAGCACCCACGAGGGATTTGAACCAGTGACCTATAGCAAGGAGTGCCTTAACAGTGCACCCATTCACCGTCAATCCAAAGCCCCGTGGGCCTTTATGATTTTTCTTTTATAATTGAGAAAATATTATGCTTTTTTGTTATCTAATGCTTTAGTTAACATACAGTACAACATCTTTCCCATATTGAGCTGGCATTTAAATGTTTACACTTATTTATGGACACTCCAACATCTAGGCATATTGAACAAATATTTAAATTTACACTTATTTATGGACGCTACAACATCTCCCACCATTCTAAATTGTAGAGTGTCTTTTTCCTGAATAAGAATTTGTTGTTATTTACATATAAGATTTTGACCAATTGACTTGCATGAGATTTAGACCCCACTAGACTTAAACAACTTTATAAAAATTAAACTATTAAAAAAAACATTTTTTTTTAATAACTTCTTTAATATAAATTAAACTATTAAAAAAAAACATTTTTTTTAATAACTTCTTTAATCTAACTTGGTTTTAATAGAAACCCACTTTTTATTTTATTTTTTATAATGTAATCGATATTTATAAAGGAGAAAACAAAACAATGACAGAGTGGTTGTAGTATGTTTTGACAAAATGGATGGAGAATCCCTGATTCTATGCAATATATGTAGTTTATTAAATGAAATATTTTAAACTGCAAACTGTGCAATGCGAGATGGATGTAGTATGTGTTGAAAAATTCGATGAAGAATCCCTGCTTGACAAGCTTTAGAGGCACCTGCATCATGACATTTATTTTTTTCAAAATTTTGCCAAAATGAAAAATGATGAGCAGAGGTTTTTAAAGGCTAAATTGAATAGGTGAATTAAATTGAATAAGTGAATTGGGGTGTAGGATTTTGACAAGTTGAGAATGATTTTGGAAGGTAAGTAAATTTAATTTAATTGAACTCAATTGATATGGAAATATACTATTTTTTTTAATAATAAATTAATAATTTATTAAAATATTTTAAATAAATTTAAAATCAATTCTTACTACTATGGGAAAAAAATGTTATTAAATGAAAGGAGTTGTTTTTAGTGCGATTTTTTGGAGATTCCGGTGACGGAATCCGGCAGAAAAATTGAAGCTAAATCTTGATTTGTATTAGTTAAAATGGTTTTTTGACTGCATATTTGGATTCAGCACCCTGAAAAACCCCTAGAACGCTTTGATTGTGCAGAAATTACCTATCAAACTTGAGATTTCAATAAATTGCTGCCGGAATTTAGAGAAATTTGACCGGAAAAACCCACCGAAAAAACCTCCAAAAAATCACACTAAAGACTACACCTTAAATGAAATGCACGTTTCTGACACATAGATCTTCATCTTCCCTAAATCTGGCACCTTTTTGGAGTTATGTGTTGGGGATAGCGTCCTTTGTCGTCACCAAATTTTAGACCTTTTTGGATTGAGACAATAGGGATGGGCCTTTTTCTTGTTTTTGGCAGCTCATATAGGGGCCTGCCTAATCATTCTAATGCCCCCACCATCTCCATTCCAAAAAGGAACATGCGGTGCTCAGTGCATCCCGACAGAGGGAGAGTTAAAAGGCGGTGGAAAGGAACCTTTGCAGGTTTTAGAGGATCTTCTGTCTCAGGGATTTCTTAGAATGGCCACCAAGTTTTTAAGATGGAGAAGCAAATTGTTTGGATTATCACTTTAATTTTATGGATTATTAATTATTATTATTTTTAATTTTTAGGAAATTAATGCATGTTAATTTTAGATGAAAAAATATATTAAAAATTAATGAATATAAATTGTAATTAAAAATTAATGTATATTAATTTTAAATAAAAAAGTATTTTAAAATTTTATTTTGCGCACATAGGTTTGCTTTTCAACATATTTTGAATATGTACTTCTTGTTTTTAACCTCAATTTTGAGCCAATTAATGAAAAAAATTGTACAATAATTTTATTTTGATACATAAATCTTTTCCCTGGCTATTTAGGAGCTTTACATTGGAGCCATGGATGAAAGAAATTAGTTAAATATAGCTGCAATGAGTCATAACTTAGTGGAGGCTGGCCACAGGAGTTGGAGATAATGATATAATATCATTTATTTATATTAATTTATCATAATTGATAGATAGGATAGTTACATCTTTTTTTCAGGCTGGCCACAGGAGTTGGAGAAAATGATATAATATTATTTATTTATATTAATTTATCATAATTGATAGATAAGACAGTTACATTTTTTTCCATTAGGAATTTTAATTCTCTAAACCGTTTTATGATTATGTTACTTACATTACCATAAATAAGTTTGTATTGTGTTGTGTTTGTATAATAATTTAAATATAATTTTGAAATAACAATTTGAATTAGATCATATTTAATAAGATTTATATATAAATTAATTAAATTTACAAAATAATTTAATATTATTATTTATTTAAAAATTGTAATATTTGTAATTTGATAGATTTTATTTGTTTTTTTTTTTCCGAGGAGAAAATTTGTAATTTTCATTAATTTCAGAAAATTACATGTTGTAGATGCTAAACGCATATGCAGAAGTGTGGTCAAAGCCACGTACAATAACAATACTTCAAAAGAAGTATTCCAGTAAAGCCCACAGACTGGGCAGCAAGTAATGGGTATGTAAACCCCAAACCAGTCTGCAGAAAACAGGACTGTGGAGGATACCCATACCCAACACAACAAAAACAGCAAATAAAGCAAAATAAAGCTCCTGAGGAGATAAATGAAATAGTAAAAACTCTAAATCTAGCCGCCCATACATGTAGGAGAGGCACGAAATGAGGAAAGATCAGCCAGGGTAGCCACTCCTCCCCCACCCCCTCAAACCGACGAAACCAGAGGTAAAAGTCAAGCTGCCCCAAGCTTCCTCAACCGCCTGCAGAAACCCCAGCAAATAAACAGCCATGATGAAGCGGCACGAAACAATGCAGAGAATAATACCTCCACACCCCTGTTCCCTCAACGCTTCAAAAAACCGCAATGGAATGCCAGTGAGTCACCAAAAAAAGCACCATCTGCCACTGTAAAGGAACCCATCCGGTCCCAACCCGAGCAGAGGCGAGTCCGGGGGCAGAGGCGGCTAGGGCAGCCACCTCGCCCCCACGAAGAGTAAACTGTAGCCCAAAAAAAACCCCTCTCCCGCTCCGCAGTTCAGTTCAAAAACACCAAAAACCTGCTCCTTTATTGACCGCCAAGCAGAGCGGCACTGTAGGGTCGAGCAGTGGGCCGCCTAAACCTTCAGGGCACAGACACTCACCGCAGCCGCTCGACACTAAACGATGCAAGATGCCCCAGGTACTCTACCGTTCAGAGCCCAAGACGAGCGGACCTTCAATCTGGAATCACAGAGCCGAAGCCGAGGAAAGGATACAGGTCAGCAGGAATGGGGGAAGCGGGGGTCGAAGATGTCAAATGTCCAAAATCTGATAGATTTTATTTGTAGTAAAGAATTAAGTTAAATTTATTAAATATTAATGTGATTTATATATATGATAATTAATTAAAAAAAAAAATTAATACAATTATCTAGCTACAAACTACCAACTATATTATCAAAATATTCATAATTGGATGAATTTTATTTGTTTTGAACTTTAGGCACATAGTGATAAAAATATTTTTGAAATTTTGACCCTGAGATATTATGTATTTCATATCTACTTTTTATATGTATAGAGATATGAATAATTTTTTATATGTAATCTTTTTATGGATGTTAACATCTTATATTTAGCTTTTCATGGTAAAAATATTATTAATGGGTAATGTTTTTTTAGATGTGAAAATTACATTCTGTATGTGCACTATGGTGTACTCCAAAATATTTATATTACTATCAAAAACATGAGGTTATATTAATGATTGTTTCTATTGGTCTATGCTTGGGAAACCATGCTAGTAGCATAAGGACACAATTTTAAAATTATTCATATTATTCATAGGCTAAGAAACTGATAGAACACAAAGTGCAAGTAAGTCTACATAGAAAACATAAGCTAGATTGAATAACATAGCAAAACTATTGAAAATTGTGTTGTTGGTATGAAGAGGTACAATGTAGACTTTCAATCTGCAAGGTTGTCCTCCTGACCTGGTGGCTGAGGATCTCCACCTGAGTTTGATTTGGGGGGATCCATGCTTGTTATTTTTTTGGTCAATAAAGTAATTTTTCCTATTGATATTGTCCATTTTCTCAATTATATCAACCATACATATGATGATTTTCTATTGGGTATCAACCTTGTCTATGAGGACTCTTCCCGTTAGAGTCTCGGTGTGTCAATAAAGGTTGATGATTTACATGTAGGATGAAGCTCTAACTCTGCTAGAATTCCCAATATCTAGGATCCAATATCTAGTTTCTTAGTCCACATAAGTGCCAAGAATGTACCTTTGGGATTGTCTTACTTATTCTTCCACATCAGATATGCCTCTTTGGACAGTTTCAGGGATGACGTCATTGTACCTTTCCATAGTTGTTTCAGAAACTAACTTAGCATGTGTACCCCAAAGAGAGGGGGGGACTAAAATATGGAGAGGAGGTGGGACTAGGGCACTACCTCTTGCATTGGTGTCTGCCCCAACGAGTAGCCCTACTAGGAAATGCCTAGCCATGTTGGGATCATGGTATACCATTGAGTGAGAAATAGGGGAGAGAGCGGCGTAGAAGCATGGGAAACAGGTAGAGGGAAGTGTAGAAGGGTGGGAGGAATACCTGATGGGATGAGGCAAAGGGTTTGAGGGAAAAAGGAGTAAGTGGACATAATGGAAAAATGTGATTACAATCACATTTTTCATGTATTTATCATTTTTTTTGTAGCAGGGTCCATAAAAAATATACAACATGGGTACTCCTTGGATGAGGAACTAAATTTTTCATCCAACAAATACTCTCGCTCGAAATTTGAGTAAAACCTTAGGGGGATAAGTTGAAAATACGAGTTGAAAAAATAGTTTTTTCTTTTTTCCCTCTAAATTTCGATGATGTAATCTAATCTTATTTCAATATTTCCACTACTATTTTATAATTTCTCTAGGAGGCCTATTTTAGACCTCAAAATTCCCCTAATTTTATAGCTTTTGGTTTAGTCGATCTAGATCCCTTACAAATATCCACAATATACCCAAGGAAACCTTCTCTTATGGAAACATGAATTGTAAACTTTCGTGGATATTTCATTAGATAATTCATCACAACAGATCTAATAGATTATTCTTAAAAATCTAAAAAAATCAACACTATGAAGGTTTATTTCTATTTATATTTCTGGATCTGTAAATTATTGTTTATTGTGTGTCTACGCTAATTATAATTATGCAAAAATTAGAGAACAATGAAATAAAAGCTCACAAACCACAATTGACATAAAATATATCTTGAAAAACCCTTTCAGGAGAAAAACCCGCTAGAAGGTGATGCCAATCTACTCTCTTTCTTTGAATATAAAGTGACTACTAGTACAAGGAAATAAGGCCCGTGGCCCATGGGATACTACAATGAAAAAATCCTCTCTATACTCTCTCCCTATCCATCTCAACTACTCTACTCATTTATGGAACAAAATTTCCTCGAAATTAATGGAACCCCTTTTCCTCCTAGTGGCTTGGTTATAACACAACTTGATAGCCTAATAGCTGTCAGGTTTAACTCCTTCAACTCTTAATTAGAGTTACAATATGGACTCTTCTAGAGTATTCTCCATCATGATCACATGGCTAGCCCCTTTTCCATGTGTAATAGGAGCTGACATGACATCCTATCGAACGATGTGGGACAAAACAGGGAGGTCAAATTCCAAGTAGCATAAATTTTGCATTCATACTCTTCTTGAGGCGGTTCATATGTCGTTGGAAATATATCTATATGAAAAATAGGAAAAAGGTTGCAATAGTAAGGAGGAAAAAATTTACCCCCTAAAAAATTCCATTCGATGCCTCAAAATTCTCTTGAAAGGTTTTAGACCCCAATTTGCCAAATTGATCCTACTAGTAAAAATGGTATTGTGAGCTAATTCTTGCACTTTTTCCTCTCTAAAAGCATCAAAATGGATGAAAAACAATATAATGATCTTGTTCATATCACTTCCCAACCACAACCAACCTCTTGACCACACCCCTGTATTAATTGAGCATGAACACCTAAAGGGGTTGTGATATCACAAAAGGGGAAAAGTGAGGGGTCTAAAGGAATTATACATGCATAGAATCCTATATCACTTTTTCTACTTGTCATTAATCTTCACTTTACTAAAACTAGCTTAGAGTCTAAATTCAATATAAGAATAGTGGATGAAACCAACATATAGATATAGGCCATCACCTCCTATATTCTAAGAAATTTATCCCCTACAAAAGGAAATGTGTTTCGAGAAGAAAATTCAAATGAGAAAAGAGAGATTATTTTTAGTGAAGAGAAAAGAAAGGAAAATAGAGTTTTTTTATTGGAAAATAAAGACCATATCATGGGATGGAACAACCATAAAAAGCTAATTAGAATTTTTAGAAGAGCCAATAATTAAGAAAAATATGTTGGTGCTAATAGATCAAAACTTTGAACTTTCTATGCCCACACTAAAGAGTACTAGAGAAAGGGAGTTTTAAGACATTGTTGAGCATAGAAGGAAGAATTATCCTTTTGTTGTGGGGGGTAAAAGCATGTTAATGTGTCTCATTATATGACAAAAGTGAAAAAGTACTCAAATGAAAAAAGATTAAAAAAATAATAATAATAATAATGAATATAAAAATATCAATTAAATGAGTTGAGTTTCATACTTGTTAATTATAAAAAATAAATGCTAAATTTGTAACAAATCTAAATGACCGTAAATTTTGGTAAAAAGCTATAGTGAACCGATTTAATGGGTTCAAAAAATATAAATAATGTTATAAAAAGTAAATATTGGTAAAAACTATGGTTAATCACTCACAAAATATAAATAACTTTTTTAAATATGTTTCTATGTAAAGTTAAATGAAATGCTAAAACTCTTTAAAAATATATATAAAAATAGAATTAGAATTTCTAAACAAATAATTTTATATATTATATTTTGAATAATATAAAATATGTTATTATAATCATATTTTAAAATTTTATTATAAAAAATTTAAAATATAGTTTAAAAAATTTCAAAAAATAATTTTAACATTTTGTTATATGTTATTTTCAAATTTCTATAAAACAATTGATTTTATAAATATGAAATGATAGTTTCTTGGGTCATGGTTTTATATATACAAAAAGATTATCATTTTTACTAGTATTTTAATAATAATTAAAAAATATGCTTACTTTTTATTTTTAAATTTGTTTAGCAATCTTTAGAATGTTTACAACACATCTCTTAAAGAAATTGGAATTAAAAAACATAAATCAATAGAGAAATGGGGGGTCGCAGTTTTGTCACTACTTGAAAATTTATGTAAAATATTAATGAATATATTTTAAAGAAAATGAATAAATTAGATAAAAATATATATATTAAATTTTAGAAAAAATATGACATGAAATTGAATTTAAATTGACATGTTTTGTCTTCTTTTACCACCACCTAATTCTTGATGATTTTGTAAATTTAAGAGTAAACATTCCAACTCCATTTATTTTTATAAAACTTCTTTGCCACAAAAAGGGAAAACGTGATACACATTAACATGCTTTTACCCTGGGGTAAGTATTGTGGGCATTAAATACTCATTTTGTTTACAAGGACTCAACAGTGGGATACTTAGTTAGTTTTCTTCTTGCATTTCACATGGAGAGGTTTCCTTGAGAATTATGCATTTCTCTTCTTCGCCCTATTGGTATCAAAGCCTAGCTAGGGGGTGGTGTCCACAAAGGAATACTGACAATTGGGTGGAATTTTGTTTGTCTCAGTCAATTGCTTGTCATTCAATCTTCAAAATAGATGCGTAATTAATGCAGGAGCATCTGACCCCCCCTTAATTAAAGGAGGAATCCAAAGCAGAGAAGGAGGAGATGTGGACCATCGAGCAAAATAGGGGACATTCTGTTCAAAACAGAGTAAATGATAGAATGGATAAAAGTCTCGAGGAAACTTATTAAATGTAATCTGCCACATATGTATGCATGTAGAGAGATTAGGGAGTTGTTGAGTGTTTCATGGAGAGGATTGATTGGATCCTTCCAGTGATCCGATCCAATGTTTCCTTATATATATATATCTATATATATATATATATATATATATATATGAGCCTGCGTGTTCAATGAATAGATGGAGGAATAGACAGAAAACTGTGAGAATAAAGTATTCACAATGTAGTCGGAAGAGAACCTGTTACTAATGCTGAAATGCCTTAGAATGTAATTATGTTGTGTATTATAGAAAAGTGTGTGTTTAGTGTTGATTTCATGCGCATGTGTGTTATATAATAATGCATTTTAGTGGTATCTGTGTTATATGCGTTGAGGGCTTAAAATCTCGTTTATAAGTGTGTTGATCGACCATCTATCACTGTAGGATCGATGGCGACCCAACGATGTTTTATATATGAATATCGCGTGCTTAAATTGAGTGTGACAGAACTGTGTTTAACACAGAAATCCATCAAAAGGCAAGCGAGATTAAGTTAAGGGGGAAGCGGGCTAGAATGCACAGTGACTATTGGATCTCAGAGATCAACAGTCCAGATCCAATCGCTGTGGAGCGGAGATCTCATATCGCATCGGCGGAAACCTTTTGGCGAGATCGGAACCAGCCCTTTTAAAATTCCAGTTTACACTAAGAAGCAACGGAAAACATAGAACATATACAAAATTCGGACTTGAAATCTTATAAAGGGTGGTTTATATCCATATCGGGTCCATAAGACTGATTGGAATGGGCCTTTGAATCAGTTCAATCGCGATCACGCCATTAAGTGTGGGCCGTCGGATCGAGATTCAGATCGACAGTCGCGATCTTAATCGCTTATCGCTAATCACAGAGGTCAAGTGCAGAGGTAGTGGATATGCGATATGTCGATACATCGATAGCGATAAAGCGTCGATCAACAATTGGAGATCGAAGCGATTGCTTATCGGAGGTCGGAGGAATGGCGCGTCGGAGGAATGGCGCAGCAGACTTACAATGGACCAAGAACGGACCCAGCGATAATTATAGGTGTTGGTGTATCTAATTTGAAGTCCGGCCTTAGGTTTCCGAAGTGGGTTCTCCCGTTGTTTTCTGTGTAATTGCGTTAAAGTGGTGTGGTCTCGATTTATAAAGGAAAACTCGATAAAGTTGTGTTGCCCGGGTTTTTAAGGCAAAAGCCATCATTAACGCTTCCGATAAGGGTTTGTGGGCCATAACCCATAGGCCTCAGGAATGAATATTGTATAGGAAAGGGGTTTTGGCCTTACCCCAAAATCTCTTTTCATCAGTAACTCCCAAATAGATATATAGTCAAATCTTTAAAATAGATATGTTTGAGGGGTCACATGGGAAGGGACTATGCATTGGGGGTGTATTTCTCTAAGATGGATTAGGGGATGGTCGCATAGTAATTTTCTATACAATATTTATTTACCGCTAAAAAAAATTCAAATTCCTAGGGGACATTGCAAAAATAGAGCTTTAAGAAGTTAGCTTGCTAGTGGTGGCCAATTTTAATCACAATTTTAAAATTTTAAAGATCTAGAGAGACCATTTTACTAGAAAACCAGGGATTGAATTCTTGCATTTTGCACATGACTATCATTCCATTTTTTGGACTTATGGTGGTGGCTTGTTTTAATCTTAGTTTGCTATTGGTGGCTTGTTTTTATCTCAACTTTGAAATTTAAAGGATGGAATGGAGACCATTTTAGTAAAAAACTAGGGCCCAAATTCTTGCATTTTGCACATGACCATCATTCCATTCTTTGGATTTATTGTTTATTGTTTATTTCTCTTTAAAAAGAAATGGATTTAGAAGTGACATATAATGTTTAAATTTTAATTTGTACATATCTCAAATTTTGACAAATAAATATAATTAACACAACCATATAAATTGAATGACTTGTAAATGCCAATAATCATCAACCCATAATAAGCATCAAAACACTTCATCATACATCTCAAGTTGTTAAAATTAAAAAATCATAAAAATTAACTAAATTATAACTTTATTTAAAATAATAATAATAATAATATGAGCTTTGAAGGTTAGCTTAGGTGGTTGAGTCCCACTTGTTAAAGTATTTTTTGATTGAGAGGTCACATGTTTAATTCTTTAGGCTATAGGTTTTGTTACAATACCATGGGCTAATATAATGACTTATCAATACTACATCTTTTTTTTTTAAGTAAATTAATCGATAAATTTCTATCAATATCACATGTCATCATCAATACAAGAATCAAATTTAGTTTTGAAAAACTTTGTTACGGTAGATTTCTATCAATACCACATGTCATCATCAATACAAGAATCAAATTTAATTAACAAAATTAAAAATAATTTTTTATAATTAAAAAAAATACTTTGTTACATTACCATAAATGCATATCGTACATTATCAATATATAATAATAATAATAAGAGCTTTGAAGGTTAGCTTAGGTAGTTGAGTTCCACTTGTTAAAGTATTCTTGATTGAAAGGTCACATGTTTAATTCTTTAAGCTATAGGTTTTGTTACAATATCATGGGCTAATATAATGACTTATCAATACTACATTTTTTTTAAGTAAATTGATCGATAAATTTCTATCAATATCACATGTCATCATCAATACAAGAATCAAATTTAATTAACAAAATTAAAAATATTTTTTTATAATTAAAAAAAAAAAACTTTGTTACGTTACCATAAATCCATATCATACATTATCAATATACACATGGTAAACAATATAAGTATCAAATTTAATAAAAAAAAATTAAAAACAAACTTTTGCAATGGTTTGAAAATAAGTTCAAGTCAAAGATTGCACTTGGGCGCACAGTTCTGGTGGTTGGGACGGTTGACTTTCCGGCTCCCCACCGGTGTTTCATTCCTGTTGTTATGTCCGCGCTGCTCGGCAGCCTATGAGACTTATGTATGCGCTGCACGGCAGCATATTAGACCATTACATCTGTACATATTGTAATTCAGTTTCTATACATACAATATATTGTGAATAATTGTGATTTATAGGCTATATAGCTTCTCATAGGGACTGACCCCCTTTTATAAAAAAGTTCAAGTCAAAGATAACTTTTAACTGATATCAAAAAATAGAATTGGTAAAGTGCATTTTTAAATTTAATTAAAAAAAGTCAATTTGTTCTGCTTTTTATTGCCTGTGAGAAGAAAGAGCCGCTTTGAATTTTAATATAATTAAAACAGAAACGGGTCAAACCGTATTAGTTTGTTTACAGAATCTCAGGGTTTTGTTAATTAATATTTCTCTGTTCGTCAAATATTTGTTTAAGCAATATTGTTGAGTATACTGTTTACATGGTTCTCTTGTAGCCATTGAAATATTTGACCTCTAATTTGGTTAGAGATATTGTCCACATGACTTAGTTTTTGTTCACACCACAGGATCAGTGGTATTGCGCACATGGTTTTGTTTTTTTCCAAGCACAAAAATAATTGATATGCACTCATACCACATTGATATTGTCCACATGACTTAGTTTTTGTTCACACCACAGGATCAGTGGTATTGCGCACATGGTTTTGTTTTTTTCCAAGCACAAAAATAATTGATATGCACTCGTACCACATTTCCTTCGCTTCCGCAAAGTATAAAATATTAAAATCTATTTTTTTGTTTATTATTAACTTTTCTTATAAAATATTAAAATCTAATTTGCACTCATACCACATTTCCTTCGCTTCCGCAAAGTATAAAATATTAAAATCTATTTTTTTATTATTATTAACCTTTCTCATAAAATATTAAAATCTAATTTTTTTTATTATTAACCTTTCTCATACAAATATTTTTATGATGGTTAATATTGATTAAATTAAATTTATTAAATTAAAAAAAATTATATCTAAATTTATAAATAAAAAATTTAATTTATTTTAATATTTTATTTTTATGATTAAATAATTATAAAAATAATTATTTTTAATAATTAAAAGTATTTATTTTGAAATAGTGTTTATAAATTTTTATTTAATTATCAATAATTATTAAGTGAATGGTAGAGATTTAATTTCCACTAAATATGCTAGAATATTCATAATAGTATATAAAAGTCATAAATTGAGATTTATCTCTAAATAATTATGCTCTTTTTCTCTTTCTAATTAAATTGATAGATAAAAGAGATCATATGAAGTGTCATATGAAATGAGTTATGATTTCTTCTAGTATTGATAAGTCATGGTATTGTAACAAAGCCTATTTACATATTAAGCATTTCCATGTTAAAGTGGGGGTAAATCTCCATGATTAAGAATCTTGTTCTATGATTTTTTAATTGTATAGTTTTAACTTATATATTGCTTTCTTATAATTATTATTAATAATAATTTAAAATAAAGTTATAATTTAGTTAAAAAAATGATGACAAGATATTTTGCATTGAACTACAACTTTGCTTTGCTATGCAAATACTAAGGTTTCTTCAGCATAGTCGCCTATACTTGGCTCCACAAGTGGGGGCTCTACCCCCTCCTTTAGTCATATTGTTTCATGAATCCATAATGAACCTGGATCTCTTGGTATTCCTTGTCAATCTCTACATCTTCAACATCCTTTTCATAGAGCAATTGGAGGAAATGGGGTTTCTAGTTTTGCAATAAACCCTCTCTTGGGTGCATCGTGGCCAGCTAAAAATCTAGGATGTTTCCCGCCAAAAGCAATGCAAAATCCAAAATATAAGGTTAAAAATAGTAAGATGGAGAATATATCCAATATATGCAAGATCATGCTCTAATATGCAAATTTATTAGATTATGGCCTTATGAAAAGGCTATGATTGGGTGAATCTGAAATAAATAAAACCCTCAGGGCCACAAATTTTTTTACATTTATTTTCTAAATCCTGGAGGACAGATTGAGGGTCTTTGAAGGAGGGCCACATCGATTTTGGAAGGAACAATATAATCTAGAGAAGAAGGATTTCCTTGTAGCTCTAGTATGGGTTCATCTCTTTTCTCTTCTAAAGGAATATTTGGAAGAGGAAACCCTTGAGGCATCATAAATGCCATTGATAACTTTGTCAAAGTATCAGAGGCTACGAAGAGAGGGAGATACTCTTCATATGCACGGATTTGTGTTTACATGAATATTTCCCAATCTCTTATGACATTTATAGATATTTATTATCAGGATAATGTTTGGAAGAAATCTCTAGATTATGAACAAGTCCCCTTTAGATGCAGATGTTGTCATGAATACAAGAATCTTATTAGGGTATGTCCGATGAATACCAACGAATCGTTTGAAGAAAACCCTTCTCAGAAAGAGCTGGTTGATTCGAGAAATGTCCCACCAAAAAGAGGAAATTTGAGTTATGAGGGTACCTCAAACCCTGACTAGATCCTTAGATCTAAAAATAAGTTCAAGTCTCTCTCCTCTCCGAAGAAGTCTCTAGAGAAAGTCAACATTCAATCAAGCATGCAATCAACAAAAGGTAAATCTCATAACTCTAGAAAGACCTTGCAAAATTCTCTTAAAGAGCGCTAGCAAAATCCATTACTATAGGAAATTATTAGCTCCCTTCAAAAGAAGCTGAACAAGAGTCCCTAATAGAGGATATGGATCTAGATGACCCACGACTAATTTCCCTTGTGGAAGAATGACATGGTAAATATGTGTAGGGCATGTCGACTCACGAGGAATCTGTATAAGGCCTATCTTCAAAGCAAGCAATTGGGCTCGAGTTCCTCACAATCCAATCTCGGGGTTGAAACGATTGATTTCAAGGTGGTTTTCAGCAAAGAAGCCAAAAAACGAGGCCACAAGAGAAACAAGTCACCCATCCAAAAACACACTGAACAATTAGTCAACTCGGGGAAAGTCATGCAAATGTCAATGACATTACCGCCCTTGGAATTTTGAATCCTCAAGAAATTTTCTATGTCATTATGATTTTTTTAGTCATTTTCTAAGTGCATGTTATTGGTAGGCAACAAATTAGTCTCAAGTATTTCTTGGATTTTAGTCCTCTTTTATAAAGTCAAATTATATGCAACTTTTTGTTATTACTGAAAGGATCTATTGACCCCACAAAACAAAGTTATAATTTAGTTAGTTATGCTATAGGCAAGTCTATTTTGGAATAGGGCTTTCTAAATTTCAATTTAATTACGAATAAATATTAGGTGAATGGTAGGGATTTAACATCCATAGAATATATTAGGTTGTATACAAATCAAAGGTTGCAATTTATTTTCAAAGTAATTATTCCATTTTCTTCCTTTTAATTAAATTATAATTAAATAAATGTGACATGAACAAGTGTCATATGAAATAAGCTATGATTTTTTTGGCACGTGGTATTGATTGCAACGAATCCTATTTACATATTGAGATATATCATGAAGTTTGTGTTTTGATACTCACTATAAATTGATGCTTAATGTTTTAATATATATGGCTGTGTTATAGTTATGAATTGATGCATATCCACATTTACTACCCATTAATACATGTGTACAATTTAATGATTTTCTAAAATATGAAAATCATTAATATTACAAATATTTTAAAATTGAAATAAAAATTTAATAAGAATATATATAAAATTTTAAAAGAGTATTTTGCATATTTCATTTTTTTTTAAGATTATAAAGGGAGCAAATTCTTACATCACAATATTTTTCAAAAATTGTCTCAAACATGGTGTTTTATTTAGTTGATTTTCTTATTTATTAAGATTTGTAATAAGAATAATGTTTCCCATTATTTTAAATCCTTGGCCTTATTTTATTTTATATATATATATATATATATATATATAAGATTAATTTTTTTAGTTTAGTTAAAAATATTTTCAAATTTATGTAAAAAATAATATTAATGTTTATTTATATACATCTGATTTAATTATTTAAATTATAATTAAATTAATTATTCATCTATTTTTTAACCCAGTTAAAAGTAGCAGTTTTTTCAAAACCAGACAAATATTCCTTGATCTGATTATTCAAATTTTTTTCTTTATAATATAGATATAGATCATAAAAACCTAAACTTGATAATGTTATTTATTTATTTTTATGCAAACAATAATTTTTATTTTTTAAAATGTAATTATAACTTCTTTATAATACTGTAATTTTTAGTCATTTTATTAAAACCCACTTTTGACCTTTTTATAGTGTAACTGATAACTTCTTTATAAAGAATATCACAAAAGAGTGACAATAACTTCTATCCAGTGTATGTAGTTTATATAAATGGAATATTTTCAAGGACAACCTTTGCAATGTGAGAGTGGTTGTGGTCTGTGTTAACAAAATTGATGAAGAATCGTTGCTCCAATGCAAATTACGTAGTTTATTAAATGAAAGATTTTAAAAGGGAAAGCTGTGTTCTGTGATATCTATTATCCTCATGGATCCTTCCTTTCTCTTTATCACACTTTAATAAAACAGGGTATGGTCACTCTAAATTCCTTCTATTCTGGGGCTTATAATAATGAATTTTTTTCCTTCATCATGGTTTTGTTTTTTAATGGTAAGAGGCTTTTGAAAGCTAAATTGAAGGGGTAAATTGGGTTATAGGATTTTGAAAAATTAGCAGTGGTTTTGGAAGTTTTTTTATAATAAATTAATAATTTGTTAGAGTATTTTAGATAATTTTAAAATTAAATTATATAATTAACCATTTTTTTTTTATATTGACAAGTTTATGTGAAAGTTTAATTTCGGACATATCTCACCCACCTCGCTTGAATTTTTTTGATTTAAATCAAATCCTCGGACTATCACTATTACACCATAAATCACAAAAATATATTATTTACTTAACACACCTTTCGACAGTAGAATGGCTAAAATCTATCTAGTTGGTAAATGCATGCTCTAACGCAGATATCTTCATCTTCCCTAAATCTGGCACCTTTTTGGAGTTATGCGTTGGGGATTGCGTCTTTTGTCGTCACCAAATTTAACACTTTTTGGATTGAGAAAATGGGGATGGGATTTTTTCCCTTTTTTTGGCAGCTCATAGAGAGGCATGCCTAATCGTTGTAAAGGCTCCACCAACTCCATTGCAAAAGAAGAAGATAAAGGCTCCACCAACTCCATTGCAAAAGAAGAAGAAAACGAGTAGTTTGTCGGGAAAGGAGGTCATTGACATGCGGTGTTCAGTGCATCTCGACAGAGGGAGAGATAAAAGGCGGTGGAACATTTTGCAGGTCTTAGTGGATTTTGATGATCGCTACTTCAGAGATTTCTTAGAATAGTCATCAGTTTTAAAAGATGGAGAAGCAAATTGTGTGTATTATCCATTCATAATATAAATTTTTATTTATTTATTTATTTTTGTGTTTTTTTTATTTTAAGGTACAATTTTAAGCAAGATTTTGAGTAATACAGTGAGGCAGAAGAATTGTTTGGAAATGGATTCAGCATCATTAAAAATTTTGGGGCATCCAAAATTTGATGGTTGACAACTGTAACTTGGATTTACAAAAATACTTGCCAGATTTTATCAAAATCATGGCTAAATTTCCATAATTGTCCGGCTACCTATCCTTTCTCTGGTCGACGCTCATGTCCCTGGTGTCTGTATGGCGGTTGGGTGGTGCTCTGCGCACGGGGTTTTTGGCGCTCTCGCTCGCGGTTCAAGCTTAAGATTATAAGGTTAGTTCACCTCTGCTCCTTTTTCTAGTTAAGGCTGTGCAAGTTCTTGAATAATCGTCTAAGGCTGGTTCATATGGAATTTTGGCATTAATAGTGAGTAGTCTTTATCTGAATTCAATGGCATACTGGCTCAACAATGGAATTCTGGCATTTATAGTGAGTAGTCTTTGTCTGAATTCAGTGGCATACTGGCTTAACTATGGAACTTCTTTAGTCTGCTACAACATGTAGTTTTACTGTAACAAGCCCTGCCCGCCTTGAACTGTCATAATGTTCAAGACTTTTCTCCTCAAATTAAAGAAATCCATAGTTATCTATAAGCCATGCACTGACTTTCGTTTTAGAATGGGACAATGGTGGTGTATATTCCAGATGTATTGCTGCTACATTGATTGTCAGGAAAATATTGCCAGTTAGATGTCTTCATTCTTTTTTCCTGCACCATTGCTCTGAAACCTGCAATGGCGCCCATGGGATAGCCGGGGAGATTAACTGGTTTTCCTTTTTCCGGGATCGGAGTTCTGCAGTCTTTCCAAGAAATGTTTTCAAAATCCTTAGAGTAATGGCTCTGTCCTCATATGACGTGTTTCATGTACTTAAGAGTACTTGCAATCTACGAATATCCTCTCTTTGTCAAATTGACGGTTAGCTATCGTCATCATGTGGGGAAAACTACCCTTGGTTTTTAGCGCCTTCCTTATCTCTGCTTCAACAGTCCCTCTGGAGTCTTCTTTGTACTGATCCCGAGGAACATCCTGAGCCATCCTCCTTAATTTACCCTATCTGGCATTTATTCCATCCGGGTATTTTGTTCAGTCTCGGATCTGAGGAGTAGATATTTTCTGTACTGACCTATCCCGAAAACTTAATTAAAGTTGTGGTCTCCTGCCAGAGTAGAGATTTTCTCTTGATTCAATGACAGGTGGGTCAGACTCATCTGCCATGGAAGCAATGATCCAAGCCGCCATCATGGCTGAAAAAGCACGTGAAGGACCCAAGGTGTTAGCAGGGTGGCAAGCCACGGTGGATGATATGATCGTCAAACCTGTTTGGCTAGAAAAGGATGCACCTTTTTCTGGTAAACCATATCAAAATGCTCTTAACCAAGGGGAGACCACTTCTAAGGAAGTGCGAACAAATGAACAGGCTTCCCATTATAACAAATCCAGGAATCCAGTAAAAACCGCTTCCCCTCCTAAAGCAATCTCTCTGGACAGCTCCTTCCTTTCGGAAAGAATCGATAGTCTGCAAAACCTTGCCTTGGTGGGCAGATGGCAGTTCCCGGAAATGGACGATGCGGCTATGAGGAAATGGCTTGATGACCGATGGAAACCTCTGATAGGTTATACCCCCATTATCTCCCGCCTAATGAAAGAATGGTATTGTTTCCACTTCCTAAAGGCTTCTGATTTAGAGGCTGTCTTCAAGAAGCCCTGGGTGCATGGTAGAAGTTTTTTATCGCTATTTAGATGGTATATTGGGTTTGATCCTTTAAAGAATACTCCATCAAATAATCTGATTTGGGTGAAACTTCCAAATCTGCCTTTGGAATTGTGGTCGACGGAGTCCCTCACAGAAATAGGAAATTCCATCGGCAAATTTGTGTATGTCGACCCATGGTGTAGAGGAGAAAAAGATAAGAGGATAGCGTGGATTCTCATTGAGAAGGTATACAAAGGAGGATACCCTGACCATATTGAGATTGCATGGGGTCGTTACAGAATCAAACAAAGGCTAGATTTTTGGGGAATTCCTTTTAGGTGCTCCTTATGTCATAGAATAGGGCACTTGATTAAAAATTGCAGGCGCCATCATATCCCCAAACCAAGGGTGGTCCATCGCAGTCTTGGAGCAGGTTCTTCCTTGCCTCTTTCAGAGTGACACTCTTCATCCTCCATAAGTTTTCCAGAGGTCGACCAAAAGGAAAATCAGGTTTCTGAAAATCATGATCCTAAATTGTCACAGAGGTACTCTTCTCGGGATATTCCATATGGGCCGGATACCCGTCAATCCTCCCAATCAAATCCTGTTTGTCCCGATGTTAACAGATCCCCATCGTTTGTTTGTGCTCCTCCCCCTGAACCATTGGATGGAAAGGTTGTCCCTTCTCCTCCTCCCATGCACTTAATGGATTTTGTTGTCGGCTCTCATCCCATTATGATCTCATCTTCCTCCCCGACTCCTGACAAGAATCTTCCCTCATCTACAAAAGGCAAAGAGCCTTTGGTTACAACCACTCCTTTCAATTCTCCGGAGTCATCCCCTGTTAACAAATACGACAATGATATTGACTTTCTACTAAGCAAAAAATCTCTTTGGTTGGAGCCTCTGACAATTCATAAGCCCAATAGCCCTGCCTCTCTATTCATAAGTCCAAACTCCGCAAAGAATATAACAGTCAGGAAAAAACACAATGGAGGTAGTCGACACTTTAGGGGGAGAACGATTGTTTCTGAGCACGGAGTAAGGAATTTATCTCTTATTGATGTCCCTATTCAGGACGTGACTGATCTTCAGCCTCTTAGAGCAAGTATGGCTGGTGAGCCATCCAAATGACTTTTATTGTCTCTATGAATATCAGGGGTTTAGGCGCAAACCCAAAATATCTAGCGCTAAAGGACATCTTCTATTCAGCTCATCCAAAAATCATCCTAATCCAGGAAACCATGCACAATAGCCAGGTCTCTATTGCTTACTTTAGGAAAATGTTCCCTTCATGGTTCATGGTTGCATCTGAGGCTCGAGGTCAGTCAGGGGGGCTCGCAGTCCTATGGGACCCTGTGTGGATCAAGGCCAAGGCCTATAAGTGTTTTGCCGGGATTCTTATTTCGGCTTCTATCAGAGGTCAAAGTCTAAATATCAACATTCTGAATACCTACGCGCCCTATAAGAACAGAGTTCCTTTCTGGGAAAAATTGTTTGCCTCGGAAATATTTGAACTTGATTATTTGATGATAGCTGGAGACTTAAATCTGACTTTAAGCTCTAATGAATGTTGGGGCAAATGCAGGAAAAAAGACCCGCTTGCTGACAGGATTAAGATGGAATTTTTAAATAAAAATTATGTCGACATTGTCCCCATAAAATTGATGCCTACATGGGATAACAGTAGGACGGGAGAAGCATATATTGCTAAGAGGATTGACCGATTCATTCTGCATGCTAGCATCATTGACAAAATGGGTATGCCCATATCATCCATAGGAAATGCCTTCACATCTGATCACAGGCCTATCTTCCTCGGCTGGGGGGAGAATGGATTCAAGCTGGGTTACCCCTTTAAATTTAATAAAATCTACTTAGAGGACCCAACATTCAATGAAATTATTTCTAATTCGTGGAAGGATATTTCGAGGTCAGACCTTTTCCCATTCATGACCTTTAGAGAAAAATTGGCATCTCTGAGGAAGGTGGCTAAGGAATGGCAACACCAAAAAAGGAAAAAGGACAGACAAGCGCTTCTTGACATTCAAAAAGAGATGGACAGTATTTTAAGTGCTACAGACCCAAATAATTTTCCTCTCAGCATCAAATGTCTCATAAGAGATCTGGAAAAAAGAAAACAAAAGCTTCTGGACCAGGAGGAGGCCTCATGGAGGCTCAAAAGCAGAGCAATCTGGCTAAAGGACGGTGACCGAAACACTAGATTTTTTCATAACTTTGCAAATGCCAGACGAGAGAAAAACGCGATTTGGAGAATCAGCAATGGTAGAGGTGGATTCTATCATTCCCAACAGGATATCACAAACGAAGCTGTGAGATATTTTAAAAACCAATACAAAAGAAAAGAAGCAAATGGTTTTCAGGATATCCTCTGGGGTATCGAACTGGCCCCATTAATGTTCGATGATGCAAAGAATGAAAGCTTTTTCCAGCCGATCTCTGAAGAGGAACTTCAAAGTGTCATCAAAGCTTTTAAAAAAGATAAAAGCCCTGGGCCAGATGGCTGGCCCATAGAGTTTTTCTCTCATTTTTTCGACATCTTCAAAAGCGACCTATTGCGGATGGCGGAGGCATCCCGGATGTCCGAAAGTATTCACAACATCATCTCTTCTACTCTGATTTCCCTAATCCCTAAAAAGGCAGAGGTGGTCTCCTTCCAAGATTTCAGACCAATATCATTATGCAATATCTTGTTCAAAATTATCTCCAAAATTATTGCGGAGAGATTGAAATCTACTCTGGCCTCCTTCATCACTAAGGACCAACATGCTTTCTTAAAAGGGCGCAACATATTGGATGCAGTTGCCATTACTCAGGAAAGTCTGTTTTCAATGATATCTAGAAAGATGGATGCGGCCATTCTAAAAATAGATTTGCAGAAGGCCTACGATTGTTTGGATTGGGGATTCTTGAGATGTTTGCTGGCAAAGATTGGATTAAAATCTCATTCCATCAACTGGGTTATGTCTTGCGTAGAGAATGTTCGTTATTCGGTCATTATAAATGGAATGCCTTCTCCTTTCTTCTCAGCAGAAAGAGGTCTTCGTCAGGGGTGCCCCCTCTCTCCTCTTTTATTTATTTTGGCGATGAACTCTCTTAGCCTTCAGATCAACAAAGCAGTTGATGAAAAGAGATGCAGGCCGGTCAGGATTTGCAAGGACATCTATTTATCACACAACCTTTTTGTTGATGATGTTCTCATCTTCGCCATGCTGTGCAGAGCTTCCTGGACCTGCCTCAATGAAATTCTTGATAGATTCCAGAAAGCTACTAGTTTAGTTATCAACAAAGGAAAATCAACCCTTTTTCATAATGATACAAATATGGCAATGGTGTCCTGGATTGCTGAGTTACTGGGTATTGCTCAGAGTCCGATCATAGACGGGCTGAAATACTTGGGATTTCAACTAAAGGCTAAGGGCTACTCGAAAGCAGACTGGCAATGGTTATTGGAAAGATTCTATAAAAAGATATCAGGCTGGGAGTTTAAGACTCTCTCTCTGGCAGGCAGACTTGTTCTTACTCAGGCAGTCTTAACGCAATTAGCGGTTTATTGGGCTCATATTTTCTTCCTTCCAGCAAGCATCATAAATAAAATGAACAGACTTTCGGCAAATTTTCTATGGGGTGGAAAATCAAATCAGAGCAAAATTCATTTATCGAAGCTGGACAAAATCTCTATGCCTAAGAAGCTAGGTGGTTGGGGCTTGCTTGATATGCGATCCTTTGGAAGAGCGCTCTTATGCAAATCGTTGTGGAGAGGCATTTTTGGCAATGGGCTGTGGAGTCTTTCTATTAGAAAGAAATACATGCAAGGAAAAGACCTGGAATTTTGGTACAGAAGGGGATCTATTGGAACCAGGAAAGGTTTAGCCATTTGGCTCAGCCTCAGAAAAGTCCAGCAATACTTTCTGGAGAACTTAAGATGGAATCTCTTCTCTGGCTCCCGAATCCTAATCGGTATCGATCCCATATTGAGTGGCCGAGAAGGCTTGTTTTTTCCTCAAAATCTATTAATTTTCCTTCACAGAAATGGATGCTTTACTTGGGATAAACTGATCGCATCATGGAATGGTCCCATACCATTATGGAAAGATGGTCGCGATCTTCACCTGCCAGGTCCGCTGCTCCCGGTGTGGAATTCAGTTAAAGAAGCTTTATGCAGCCTGGGAATCTATCGTTCTGGAACCAATGACCATCTGATATGGACCGTTCCAAAGGCAAAGATGCCTGTTCGTGTAAAAGACATTTATGCTGACATGATCTCTCCTAAAGCTCCAGGCTCCAACCCTCTTTTCCCTCCGTGCTTATGGAAGTCGGGGTGTCCTCTCAAAATGATCCTATTCTCGTGGCTGGTCTTTAACAACAGAAATCTGTCATGGGAGAACTTGAGGAGGAGAAACTGGCATGGGCCGAGCAGATGCGCTATGTGCCAAGCTGCCGAGGAATCTAACCTCCATATGTTCTTCCAATGCAACTCTTCTCTTCAGATCTGGTATGAACTTTCTCTGTTTTATGGTTTTCCTCACGCTGTTTTTGCTTCAGTACAGGTTGCTATTCAATGGTGGAGCGAGCAAAAGCACTCATGGCGATCTCTGTTTATTATTACCTGCTGGTGCTTATGGAAATGGAGGAATGCCAAGATCTTCCAAGAGTCAAAGGAGCCCCTTAAGTCAATTCTGTAGCGCATAATGGCCTTTCATGACTTGATGCCTTTGGAAAAAGTCAAGATGAAAAAAGACTGCAAAAATATGTCGGATGACATTTCCATCGTGGCTCCATGTGCCTTCTTTGATGGGGTAGAGCAAAATAACATTTGTGGATGTGGTGTCCACATTATTATGCATGACAAGCTGCAATACTTTCTATCTTGGAATGGAGGGATTGGCTCAAACAACATGGCTGAGGCTAGGGCTCTTGCAGGCCTGCTTGCTTTTTGCGTTTTTTTTTACATCCAAAGCATTTCAATTTATGGTGATTCGAAATCAATGATTGATCATGTTAGCGGTGCATGCCACATTAGCTGTCCTCATCTATCTGGATGGTTAAACAGAATCATGCATTTTTGGAGCAATATGAAACACCGCTCAATTCACCATATTCCTCGTTCCAGAAGTGATCACTCTGACCTTCTGTCGAAGAAGGGTCTTACAATGGAGTCGGGTTCTTGGTATTTGAGGGTCTCGGATGGTGATCTTTCTTATCTCATTCAAGACTTCTTCATCCCGGGAATATGATCCTTCTCTTTCATTATCTGTTTACCTGTTTTGCATATAGGCCCCTTTTGTTATATATGACTATGATAGCAGCTGATCTTGCTTTTGATACCTTATTGTACAGTTTCTGAATGTTAGTTCTGATCTCTTTGGGGATCCTATGACTGTCAAATTTTGATCCATTTGCATTCATATGCATGCAAGGTGTCTGTCCCTTGCCATATCTTATGTTCTTTATATTGTCTCAATATAAATCTATGAAGATTTTTCTCTCTGGAAAAAAATTAACTAGATTTAAAATATATTTTTAAATACACTTTGAAAAACTCTTGAAACACTCCAATTCCACAAATTAAACAGCGTCAACTAAAATTTTTAAAACTCTCTACACAATTTGAATTAAAATTAACTATAAAACATACCAAAATTGACTCTATATTTTAAAAAATGAAAATATATTAATTATAATTTAAAATAAAAATATATCAATTATGATTCAGTGAGAGATAAGATCAATATATTTATTTATATGAATTTATAATTATATTAATTCGTAATTATTAATACACAAGATAGCTAGGCCCTCTTCGTTAAGATTTAGATCATATGAACTCTCTAAATAGTGTTATGATTACATTTTTTTAAAGAAAATGTGGAGGTAAGTCCCACTTACAGAAGCTTTATTAACCCAAGATCAACATTTGTTTATGATTACATTACTTACACCGTGAGAAACTTGAGGAGGAGTTGAAGATAATAATATAAATATGTTTATTTGTATTAATTTATAATTATTAATACACATCCTCTTCGTTAGGATTTTGATCGTAAGAACTCCCTAAACAGTGTACTGATTACATTACAATAAAGTGGGCGGCTTATATTGTGTTATTTTGTTTGCATGCCAATTTAAAAATAATTGAGATGATATTTTTTTTCCTTGGTAAACATTCATGGGGAATTTGAACGGACGACTTTTTTTCATGGACTTTTTTTAACAACACGGTCAATTCAAAAACCTATGAACTGGATATGGTAATTTGAATTAAGTTATATTTATTATATATTAATTTGAATTAAGTATATATATATATAAAATTTACAAAACAATTTAATATTATTATTAATTTAAAAAATATTATGTATATTATTAAAATGTTTATAATTTAATTAATTTAGATTAATTTTAATTCTGGATTTATTAAGTTTTAAGACAGATTAAATTTCATTTTTATTTTAAAAGAGATTTGCAGTTCAATAGATTTGATTACTCTAGGTACTTAGTAGATCTAGAGTTAAAATGTATGTATGCTTGTTTAAATCCATAATAAAAATGTATTTATGCTTGTTTAATTATTAATAATTGATAATTATAGTTATATTTTATTTTTATGACACCTAGTCAAAAGACTTTAATTAATAATTATAATTATATTATTAATTATATTTATTTTTTTAATTGCATTTCTATTTTTATTTTTATTGTTATTGTTATGTAGTTTGATCTAGTCAAAATGTTTACATAACATCATATCACATAACATAATCTTACAACATCTCTTTTATACTGGGCTAGAGAGAACCTCTCAATGCAATAAAAATATTGCAAGTTATATATATATATATATATATATATATATATATATATATATATATATATATATATATTTGCGACTTTCAAAACCAATGGGTCTTCCTTCTTGCATTAAAACAACACTAATTCATTTTCCAGAGGCATGACATTCCACAATAAAAGTTTTTGCGAAGTCTAGCATAGCTAAGGTTGGTGCTTGGCACATTGCCTCTTTAAGATGTTCAACGACCTTCGTTTCTTTTGGAGTCCAAGAAAATGCATATTTCTTCAGTAATGATGTTATAGGTGTCATTATTTTCCCATAATTCTTAACAAACTTGCAATAATACCCTGTCAACCTGAGAAATCCTTGAAGATGCTTTATGGTTGTGGGGATTTTGGGGACACATACGCCATGATCCATCGTTCTTGTGCACCAACACTACTGGAGTAGAGAAATAAATTTGACTAGGTTGAATTATACCAGCCTCTAGCATTTCTACAACCATACGTTCAATTTCACTCTTTTGGGCATAAGGATATCTGTAAGGACAGATTTTTGGAGGAACACTTCCTGGAATTAAACGAATAACACGATCATGATCACAACTAGGTGGGAAGCCTTGGTAGTCTCAAACACCTTGGAATGATTGTCTAAGACTTTTTAGAGATATGGAGAAATGGATGATTTCGATGTTTGAACCTCTAGTGAGAATAATTGTGCAATTACGCCCTGTTGTTATTTCTTCAGAAGCTTTTTCATGCCATTGAAGTTGATTATCTTTCCTAGTTTCCCTGCGATACCCCTCAATTCAACTTCCTTTCCATCCCCCAAAAAAATGAAGAAAAGTTCTTGAAAATTGAAAGCTATCGTCCCCAAAGATTGTAACCATTGGACTTCTAGTAGAACATCAGCACCACCCATCGGAATGAAAATCATTGGACTATTCAATACATATTCCCCCATGGTTAGATTGATATTATGGCACTTTCCAGAGCAATTTATAGTTCCTCCACTTGCAACCATCACTTGACACTCTAGTGTTGGATATAGGAAGCAATTCAATTCCTTAGCTATCTTACAATGAATAAAATTATGGGTACTACTCGAATCAATGAGCATTGTTACTTTTTTCTTCATCATGATCCTTCTATATTGAGAGTTTGAGTGGTAATTCCTACCAATGCATTACAACATATGGTCAGATTTATTTCTTCTTTCTCTACGGTTGGTTCCTGGTGTATATCCTCTTCTTTTTATGTTTCTTATTCCTTTTCTTCCTCCTTCACAATCTATGTAGCATAATTTATTCTCAGCACACTTATGACCTTTAGTGTATTTTCTACCACAACTGTAACAAATCCCTTTTGCTTTTTTTTCCTGTATTTTTTGTGGTGTCAACCTTGTAGGTTGTGGAAGACTAGGAGCAACAACACTTCCATATTTATAGTTGTGAGTGGTAGACTTCCTTGTTGCCATAATTTTGCTTTCAATTTTTCTTGCCACCCTAAATTCCTTCTCCAATGAATCAGGTTCCCAAAAGCGAACCTCATGTTGGATGTTATCTTTTAAATTCCCTATGAAGACATCAATCCTATGCTCCTTTGGAATATCAGCTACCTTAATATTCAATTTTTGGAAGTCTTGAATGTGCTCTGCCATTGAACCCTTTTGTTTGAGATTTATCAATTGGCTAAAGAAGGTGTTGCTCTTTGTATCTTCATAATGTGCTATCATTTCCTCTATAAATATTGACCAAGTCACAAGTGTCTTACGAGAAAAAATCCATCTATATCGTACAAACTGGTTGGGTTATCAATATAGAGATGCAATACGTACCTTTTGTGAGGGTTTCACATCCTGTAGATCAAAATATTACTCCATATGTAGTATCCATGTTACTAGATCGTTGCCATCAAACTTCCTCATATCTATCTTTATAATGTGCTGGTTCATAAACTTCCACATTGGAATCTCTAAAATCATAATTCATCTTCCTTTTGTCCTCATCATGATTTTCATGGATTACCTTGTCACCACTTGGAAGCCTTTCATGCAACAAATTTTTCAAGCCTTCTATCTTGACATTCATCATTGCTTCCATGTCTACTTTTAAACCATTCATGTTGCCTTTTATTTCTATTTTTAAACCATCCATGTCTCCCTTTAAGCCATCCATGTCCCCTTTTAAACCATCCATGTCATCTAGGGTTTCTCTTTGTGAGAGCGAAATTTGTTTTACTTGGTCCTGTAATTTTGACATATCATGCTGCAATTCTTCCTCTTCGTGTGTCATAGTAGAGATTTTTGAGGGCTTCATGGGTGTAGAATTCTTTTGTTTTGGAGGAATTTTGGAACCAAATACTTATAGATATGCTTCGATATTCCATTTGAATCACTTCAAACTGATTTTTCAAATAAAAGTTATGCAAAATTTAAAAAATGCACACTTTTTTCTTGCTTTTTAGGAGCTCAATTTCCAAGGTCTGAAATTCAGCCTTATGGTACCCCTATGGATCTTATTTCTAATTCCACAATTCAAACCAATATTGGATTCTTCAATTTAGAGTTGTGCCAAATCTCTTGTGATGGCGTGATTATGGAATGGTTTAGTAGAGTGACGTTGTAAGGGATTCCACGTGTCACTGTTTCAACCTTTGGCCCTAGAATTTCTATTTTAAAAGACTAAAGTCCATCTAATTTCAATCACTTTTTATAGAATTCAAATCCGATGCTTGAAACTTTTTTTATGATGATTTTCCCTAGGTCACCTTTTTGAGACTGAATTCTGGAGCCTGCAAAAACCTTAACTTCTTCGAACCATATCTTAGAAAATATAGTGAACCAAGATCTGAAATTTTGGAATAAATTTCAACATGAGTTTGGCTCCATGTGGTCGTAAGTTTAGCTTTTGAAGCTTCATAGAAAAAAATTATAACTAAAATTCCACTATGACCCGCTTGAAGTAGCGAAACCCTAGAATCTAAAGCTCTGATACCAAATGTTATGCAACGAGCTCACAAAAATATAGATCAATTACTTAACAAGTATCATGTTCAAGGGGGAAACCTCCTTTACATTACATAAATGAACAATTATTGGATGATACAAATGAAAATACCTCTGTATATATAGGAGTCTAAGGGGTCACAATATAATTAGAGCCTACATAACAATAATAGTGTAAGGGCACCACAATAAAAATAGTGAGATTCTATGGGGAGCCACAATAATAATATGCAGGTTACATGAGAACAACAATAACAATAAGGGTGCTACACTAACAATAAAATAATGGGGCTACACTAGTATTATAGGGACCTAACAATGCATGAGTGCCACTTGTCATCGAGTGAATGGGTTAGTTAAAGAAGTTAAGTGGGCTCCTATTTTCTAGTAGTACACCCACATGCAACAAGGTTGACACATGCATGCACTCATGAAGGGTGCATGTCTTAGACATGAAGAAGTACACTCATTAAGGGCACATTTTGTTCAACATGAAGAAGTGCACTCAAGGAGGGCTCACTCCTTCGAGCTGAAGGAGTGCAGTCAAGTTGAGCGCACGTCTTCATCAACTTTGAGTGTGCTTTTTCTTTTCTAAGTGTTTTTTTTTGTTTTTTTTTTGTTTTTTCATGATTTTGTGTGCTTTTAAAGTGTGTGCATGGCGATAAGGAAAGTTTCTAAGTCGAGAAAGATCATGAGTTCACCTAACCAAGAACTAACTAACTCAAACGCTTTTAATGGTTAAGTGACGATGCTTAAGAAACATTGACTTAGGAGGATACGACACTGGGAGAAAAAACATAGATAACAAATCAAACAACATGACGAATCAAGGGGGCTTGAAATGACAATTATTGTAGGAGCCAAAGTTGACATAGGAAAAACATTTGGAGGGTCTTTTTCATGGCAACAACACATCCCTATTGCATGCATCTCAGTGCCTTAGTAGATTGAGGACTCTGCACCCTGATCTACTCCAAGTATCTAAGATTCCACACCTTGATATTTTAAATATTCAAAACTTCACGCCATAATCCTTTTATTATAGATCCAAGACTCCACATATTTATTTTTAATGGATTTAGGACTCCGTGCCCTAATTTCCATGGCTTCTCATCTACTATGCTTTGAAAATCCATGCTTCACTTGAAGTTACTAATTGTGAGCTCATACCATTTCATGGTTTGTTTGTAAAGTCTTGTTCCAATACCAAGAATTGTGAATGAATTCCATAGTCATTTTGGTTTTAAATAAATGACATCCACAATCATTTATAATTTCAGCATCCTTGTTAGCAAATAGCCAGGGCCCCTGCCACATCCTTCTTAGTACAAGATTAAGAATATATAATCATAAAAATCATGCATCAAAATAAGCATACCTTTGAGAAATGCTGAAAGTATGGGCTGTCTTTGAATCCCAAAATGTCTCAGTTTTCTCTAAGTGAGGGAAAGTTGCTTGGACACATAGTGGCAAAGGAGGGAGTGAGGATTGACCCTAAAAGAGTGAAGGACATTCAAAACATCTTGTTACCTCGGAATAGGAAAGAGATTCAAGTGTTCTTGGGTAGAATAAATTTCCTAAGAAGATTCATGCCAAACTATGCTGAGATAGTGAAGGAGATCACTGAGATGTTGAAGAAGAACAAGGAGGTAAAATGGAACTAAGAAGCCCGATAATCATTCCTTAGGATAAAAAAGGCCTTCTATGAAGCACCTATGTTAGTTAGTCTAGACCATATAACACCCTTTTTTATATTTTCTTTTGCCTCCGCTAATACAGTGGCAGTTATTTTGTTGCAGAAAAATAATGAAGGACATGAGCAGCCTGTGGCATTTTTCAACCAAGTGCTAAGAGTATCTAAGCTGAAATATAACATATTGGAGAAACAAGCTTATTCCCTAGTTAAAGCCTTGAAATATTTCCGAGTGTATGTGTTGTAGTCAAGAACAATAGCCTATGTCCCCACGACCTATGTGAAACATATTCTTGGACAAGGAGACAATGAAGGCAAGAGGGGCAGATGGATTGCCAAGATCCAAGAATACGAATTAGAAATAAAGTCCACTAAGTCGATAAAGGGACAAGGGCTAGCCAAGATGATGTTTGAATCTAATTGCAAAGCATTGGGTATTAATATGCTATTAGAGAGAGATAATAACAACATAAGTGAAGAGGAGCAACAAGGGGTCGAGATCCTAACTCAAAAAACCCAAATTAAATTTACTACATCCCACTGGTACAAACACATAATTCATTAATTGTTGTTCCTAAGATGACTGATTAATTTTGATAAGGGTAAATACTATGCCCTAAGGCTGCAAGCTCATAAATTTGTCATTCCAAGTGGCCAGTTGTAATGGAAGGACACTGTAGGTGTTTTTTTATTGTGCCTGTGATGAGCCTCATCATTGGGTAACTATATGGACCTTAATCCACATCCTAGATTATTCAAATCAACTCTTCTCATAATTTATTACATATTTTGATTATATTTTACTTAATGAGATGAGTCAAAGTGAGATATTATGCCTAGTGGACTAATATACATTGATTGCAGGTTTTTGAGAGAAAATCATGGAAATTTTGGCTAATTAAGGGCTGAAACTCGAATGAGACAAGGAGGAGAGATTGTAGGATGTAGATCCTCCTCATTTACTCCTCACTCATTCGAATACTCCATCAATCACACCAACTTGGAGTACAAGCAACCAAGTCAAGGAGATCAAAAGGCAGTCGAGCAAGTGACAGTCAAAGAGCTAGTTTATCTTGAGTTTGGGAGTCGAGCCTCCCTAAATTTAAGGAAGTCGTTGGAGACTTTAGTTGTATAAATAAGACAACCTAGAGCCTCATTAGGATTCAAATTTTTGCTGTAAAAACACTAGTCATTTTCGAGTTCAAGACTTGTGGAAGACATTGTTATGTAATTTTCTGTTTTGATAATGAGAATGAGCATTTCCTTGATCCAGCATTGAGTTGACTCAGAGGGCTGAAGCTCTTGGGTTAGGGCCCAACCCTAGCAGCAAAGGCTCCTCTTCTTGTATTTTTATGCTTAGTCAATTTCATAGATTAATGGTTGAATTGTCTTTAGAATTATTTCATTGCAAGTAGTTGTAGATTTGATTAGTTTGCTTTCATTTGTGCTTTACTTCTGTAGTAGATTAGAATAGATAAAGGAACATCACAAAGATGTCAGTAGGTGGGTTTGGCCTCACTCCTTCCTTCAGGGATCGTGGTTTGAGGAAAGAACCCCTATGTAGCCCTAAAAAGACAGAATTCTAGTTTCTCATGGAATTTAGGGTTTTCTGTACTTAGGCCAGCATTTGATGAGTTTGCAAGAATAGGATTTAGTTTTAATTTCTTCTATGTTCAATATTAAATTAGATCTCATCAAGGTTTCATATTATTTTTCAAGGTTTCCTCATGCATGAAATAGGCAACTAGCTCATGAAATTTTGTTTTCCTTAGTTAATTGAAATCCTTCTTGTTTACATGATTTATGGATAAATTTCGATGGTTAATGTAGTGCAGGAGTTTCAGAAGTACATAGAGATTTCATGATCAGAAACCTCTTCCCAACTTCATCCATCCATGATCATTCCTTTCTTTCACTAAAGCCCTCACCAACTTCATCATTTCACAAGAATACTTCTCCAAGCTTGTTGAGCAAATCTAGACATCTCCCAACTCTGGTTTTGAGTTTTGAAGTGGTCCTAGGCACCCCCTAGCTTCATTCCATCCACCAACCACCTTCCCTAAGCCTTACGTCGCCTTCAACATCCCTCCTTTCTCTCTTAGCTGTATCCCGTAGGAATACAGGGGATCTTGTAGGAACTCAAGACATCTTGTAGGAACTCAAGACATCTTGTAGAACGCATTAGGACATCATGTAGGTTGACCTATAGTGGCCTGTTTTGAGGCCGAATTGTGGAAAAATCCCCTAGGAAGCTATAAAAGGACCCCTACTTGTCTCCCAGGCCTTCTAACCATTCACCATCATCCCTAAGCTACTTGCCACATCACCAAAAGAAATTAGCTTTAACACTTTCACACAAAAAAGACAAAAGGAAAAATAGAGTTATTTTGGTCATTTACATGCACAACAGTAGAATGTTTGATGTTTCAATTTGCATGCTTAGGATAGTAGGATTGCATACATGTTAACTTAGCACTCTTTTGAAGAAAAGCCTCTTAGTAGTTAGTTAGAAAAAGGGTGTGTTTTAGCATTTGATTTCAGTCTTTTTCTTCATTGCAGTACACAAGCTTTCCCTTAATGTATATTTCTCTTTTCCTCACTGGTAATCAAGATTCTTCTAAATCCATAGTAGTCTAGATTGAAAAACCTTAATGGTCTATCACCAGCTTAGCAGTGACAAAGAGCAGACCCATCACATTTACTTGTGTATACAACATTGTCACCTCCAAGTTTGTACGAACCCCAGGTTGATAAAGTAAAGTTGGTAGCCCCAAGAGTTGCAGCATTCTTGCTGCAATATTGATGCTCATCACTTTTTTGTGCCGTTTCTGGGGAGGTTTCTGAGTAATATGTGATTACTTCTTTCTTTCTTCCATTTCTTATCTCTAACATTCTGCTATTAGTTTCATTTTTGCAAAAGTAATTTACTTTTCTTTATTTTCCATTCTGCATTCTTTGCTTTCTTTTCCATTCTGCAAGTGAGATTTCATTCAAGCAGTTAGTTTTCATTTAGTCAATTAGTTTCCATTCAGTTTGCAATTTCAATTCTGCAATTATTCTCAAAGCTAAAAAAAAAGAAAACAAAAACACTTCTTTCATGCCTCGTAGGAATAGGGATAACTTAGGGAAATTTTTGCCAAATACCCCGATCGTTTCAAACAACCAACCTTCCCTCTTCTTCGGTGGCTGTGAATTGGAGGAACCCTTAGGTGAACAACCAGAGATATTTGAAGAGCCTACAGGGGGAGAAGAAGAAAAAGAACCCATTCCAACTGACCCAATGGCTGAAAATAGAAATGACAGAGGAAATATAGAAAGAGTTGAGGGTACCTTTCCCATCATAGAAACTAATGGGGATACCTAGATGAAGAATATAAGCCCCTCTGCCCTTCCTCATTTCCATAGCTTGACCTCAAAAGATCCAGACACTTTCTTGTTTGATTTTTTTGTCATATGAAGAACCTATGATTACACCAATGATGACCAGAAGTTAAAACTATTCCCATCCACTCTCAAGGATGAAACTTTGCACTGGTTCATGGGTTTACTTGGGGAAAACATCACAACTTGGGCTCAGATGCAGAAAGCCTTCAACAACAAGTATCGAGACTACTACATGTCCAAAGACACTAAAGACGAAATTTTTAGGATGACCTTAGGGCATGATGAATCCCTAGAGGATTATGAATAAAGATTCCAACTTAGCTACAAAAGGGCCAGGCGCACACTTGATCCTAAGTCACTGAAACTAGTCCTGCTTAGAGGGGTAAGGGAAGATCTTCTGGATACCCTAAACCTGCTAGCAGAAGGGGACATGTACCTGGAAACCCTTTCCCTACAGATGGACACTATGCACATCAAGAGAAATCAGGAGGAGGCAGTGAGAACCTTAGCCATTTTCTGCCCTAGATGCACAAGGAGGCACCCTAGGAATGAATGTCCATTAAATCTAATTGAAGTCTACTCGGTCTATGAATAAAACCACTCCACAAAAAATGTCCTCCTCTACCTGGACTAAAAGCTGTGTATCAGGGGATTGAAGGGGTGACTGAACAACTCTTCTACATAAATCAAAGGAGACCTCATGGGCCTCAACCATATCAGTAGGGCATGAAAGGGTCATCCCATGCCTATTACAACCCTAACAAGACCACATCCATTCCCTCTTGGGGACCCCTACTCATCCTTCCTGGTCTACACCTCATCCTTAGTCCTTTTCACCTCAGTACCATTCCTAGCCAACAAGCCAGTCATTTCAGCCATATGCTCCACCTCAACCTCAGTGGAATACACCGCCCCAGGGGTGGAGGCCCCCATATAATAATTCTCCAGCATTATTTCGTTCACCACCTACTCAACCACAAATTTTACATCCCGCTCCACCTAAACAACCCCAGATGCCTGCCCAGCCAAATCCAAACCCGAACAACAGAAAGGCACAACAAGTATACAAGTGGAGAGACATTCTATCTTGCTTATGTTGTGGAGACTCATGAAATCAACCTGAGATCTGGGAGAGTACTCACGGATAACCAACCTCTACCTCCACCTAGGGAGAGTGAGGAAGAAAGAGAGGAAAGCATGCCTAGAGTAAATCCTCCACCCTTTCCTGAGAGATTAACTCATCCAGTCCAGCTTACCCTAGAAGAGAATGATTTTATGGGTGAATTGAAAAATCTGTGTGTCAAAATTCCTCTTCTCCAAGCCATAAAGGATGTACCTATTTATAATAAGTTGATTAAGGAGAAGTGCTTCAAACATCTAGGGAGGCGAAAAAGAGACACCCCTACCATTAATGTCATTGGACAACTGTCCGACTTAATGCTGGGGCAGGTAATTTGTCCGAAGTATTTGGACCCTGGAAGCCTTGTAGTAGATGTGCACATCAATGACACCATTTTCCCACACACTTTGATTGATCTTGGGGCTGCCATTAATGTGATGACTAAGGAAACCATGCTCAAGCCCAACCTCCAGGGTTCATTGAGAAAGACCACAACATTCTTGCAACTTGCAGACTGTTCCATAGTGAACCTTGAGGGGATTTTGGAGGATGTGATGGTTTCCATTGACTCTTGGGACTACCCTGCATACTTCCTAGTTCTCCAGCATAAGGCCAAGCTTACTGGTTACCCTCTAATCCTTGGGAGGCCCTAGCTAGCCATTGTCGGTGCCTACATTAGTTACAGGGCTGGAAATATGACTATCAAAAATGGGCATATGTCCATGCAGTTAGTCCTGTACCCTCCTGCTTAGCCATCTCTAGAAAATGACTTACCTTTATGGCTAGAAGAGGAGGAAGAAGATGAAGTTTGTTCACCCCATCTCTATACCTTAGAAACAACCATGGAAGGAGGACAACTAGATGAAGATGATTTGATTGAACACATACTCCAAAGTTCAACTCCCAACACATTTTCCTTAGAGGAAGTAGTAAAGGAAACCCAGAACAACCATCAGATTGACCTATGATTAGCTGATTCAAACCCTACCCATGTAAAAACCATAGAATTCCCTGAGAGAACTTTGAAAAGAAACCCATCTCTTTCTGTACACCAAGAAGAAAAGTTGTGCAACATGCTAAAGGAACATCTGGATGCCTTTGCTTGGAGTTACAAGGAAATGAAGGGAGTGCACCCCTCGATGTGTACTCACCACATTTATGTCAAAGAAGGTTTCAAACCAGTTCGAAAATCCCAAAGGAGAATGAATCCAACTCTCAAGGATATAGTCAAAGAAGAACTGCAAAAGCTTCTAGATGCAAGATTCATTTACTCTATGTCAGACAGTGAGCGGATCTCTCCTTTGGTGTTGGTTCCAAAGAAAAATGGGAAGTGGAGCATTTGTATCGATTACAGAGAGTTAAACAAAGCAACAAAGAAGGACCATTTCCATCTACCTTTCATTGACCAAGTGCTAGATGGCCTAGCAGGGAAAACATTTTTCTCTTTCCTAGATGGGTTCAGTAGGTACAATCAAATCCAGATCAGCCCAGAAGACCAGGATAAAACCACCTTCACTTGTCCTTGGGGTACTTTCACCTATAGGGTCCTTCCTTTTGGCCTATGCAATGCCCCTACCACTTTCCAGAGAGCAATCCTGAGTATCTTTGCTGAGCTAGTCCATGATGCAGTAGAGATTTATATGGATGATTTTACACCCTATAGGTGTGATTTCTAGGAGGCTTTGTCCAACTTAGGTAAGGCACTGAAAAAATGCATTGAAATGAATATATCCCTTAGTCTCTAAAAATGTGAGTTCTTGATGACTGTAGGGACTATTCTAGGTCATTTAATATCCCAGCAAGGACTGCAGGTGGACCCAAACAAAATAGCCATCATCCAAAGGGTCCCACCTCCGCAAAAATAGAGAGATGTCAGAATTTTTATAGGTCTAGCTGGATAATATCGGAGGTTTATAAAAGACTTCAACAACTTAGCTTCTCCTTTATTTGGGTTGTTGGCCAAAGACTCTGAATTTTTATGGTCAAAAAGCTGTTAAGAGGCCTTGGACACCCTGAAGGACAAGTTGACCACTACATCTATTCTCCAAGGCCCAAATTGGGCCCTTCCTTTTCATATACATGCTGTTGTCTCACACAAAGCCATAGGAGCAGCTTTAGGCCAAATAGATGACAAGTTACCTTATGCCATTTACTTTATCAGTAGGAATCTGTGAAAGGCCAAACTGAACTACACAGTGACCGAAAAGAAGCTCCTAGCTATTGTGCATTCGTTAAACAAATTTAGGCATTACATTATAGGTTACCAAACATTTGTACATACTGACCATGCTAAAATTAAATATTTGATGAATAAACCTGATGTGAATACCCAGATTATTATATGGTTACTTTTATTATAACAATTTGATCTAACTGTTGTTGATAAGCTTGGCAAGGAAAATGTTGTTGCAGATTTTTTATCCATGTTAACTTTGCCTGCGGGGGAGGAATGAATGGTTGATGATCAGTTACTGGATGAACACTTATTCACCATTTCAGTTCTCCCTCCATGGTTTGTTGACATAGAAAACTATTTGGTGTCTGCAAAGTTCCCATCGAATTTTTCCTCCAAAGAGAAAAGCAAGATTGTGAGGAAGAGCGCCCCATTCACTTGGATTGGGGGAAACATCTTCAAACTAGTCTCGAATCAAATTATGAGAAGATGTGTCAGGGAGGAGGAAGTATTTGACATCCTTATGACCTGCCATGGTGGGCCTTGTGGATGTCACTTCGCAGCCAAGAGGACAACATTCAAGGTGTTACAAGCTGGTTATTGTTGGCCCACTCTTCATTAGGATGTGAGAAGGTATACTAGTCAGTGTGATCGGTGCCAAAGGATGGGAAAGCCTACGCGAAGGGATGAAATTCCTCTGCAACCTCAAGTGATTTTTGAGCCATTTGACAACTGGGGCATGGATTTCATTGGACCTATTGACCCTCCATCCAAGAAAAAGCAATACATCAATGTGTGCACTGACTACTTGACCAAGTGGGTTGAAACCAAGGCAATCAAGGAAAAAACAGAGGAGAAAGTAACTAAGTTCTTAAGGGAAAATGTATTTTACAAGTTTGGGTACCCTAGAGAATTGGTCACTGATCAAGGAAGCCAATTTACATCTCACATGATTGAAGACTTGCTAAGCCAGCACAAGATCAAGCATAGAACCTCCACTCCTATCACCCACAAGCTAATGGGAAAGTAGAGGTGACCAACAGAGCGCTGGAGGGCATTCTGACCAAAGTGGTCAACAACAACAGAAAATATTGGGCAGATAGATTAGTTGAGGCCACTTGGGCCTACAATACCACCTGGAAGACCACCACTAGATTCACACCCTATGAGTTGGTCTATGGGAAAAGGGTCGTGCTGTACATTGAATTTGAGTACAATACATTGAGGATGGCAGCCCAACTAGATCTATATCTCAGTAGTGCACAAAAAGAGACATTTCTATAGCTGAATGGGTTAGATGAGTTTAGAATGTAGGCCCTCCTACACATATAGGTGACTCAAATTTAGAGAAATATATGGCATGAAAAGAACATCAAGGAAAAACAATTTCAAGAAGGTAATTGGGCTTTGTTATATGATTCTAGATATAAATATTTTAAGGGCAAGTTAAGGACTAGATTGTTAGGGCCTTATGTCATAGAGAAATGTCATGATAATGGTTTAGTGGAGATTAGAACCATTGATGCAGAGGCCATTCCTTTACTTGTTAATGGACATAGATTGAAGGTTTACAAGAAGCCATTGTCAAAGCAAGAGTTCATTAATGGCATCAAAAAGATAGTGATGGTAGTGGAGAAAGTCTTAGCTTCTACCTCATCAAGTCACTGAAGAAGAAAAAAGAAAAAAAAAGAAAAAAGAGAAAAAAGAGAAAAATAAGGAGACTTAGGTGAGAACCTCCATGAGGCGCCTAAGTCCTATTGTTGGGTTGAAAACCTCTTGAGGCAAGCCAATGGTATCAAAAAAGAAAAATAGAAAAAAAGAAGAAATAAAAAGATATCTAGGTGAAAACCTTTTTTGAGGTGCCCAGGGCAAGCAGCTAGGATGAAAATCTCTTGGAGGAAGACTAGTTTCTTTCAAAAAGAAAAATGAAAAAAATAAATAAATAAAAAAAGAGAAAAGAAAATTGTGAAAAAATTGTTTGTAGGTCAGTAGGAGGGTGATTGGAGCAACAAGAGAGGATCAAAAGGGACCTATCCAGTTCATGTTTTTATTTCTCATTCATTATCCTTCATCATTCCATCATTCCATCCATTTTTCTACTCATTTAGCTCAGTTTTCAAGGGTTCCGTTTTTTCTACAAGATTCCCTGTAAACCTACAGGATGATCCTGTAGGAATTACAGTGGCTTAGGAATCATAAAGGAAGTAACCCTAGAGCAAGGGGATGACCTAACCATGTCAAAAAGTAAATTTTGACTTCACCTTCTCATCACCATACCTCTCTCCACCATGATCACCCCTACATTCATCCAAAAAAAAGTCAGTTTCAAAAATTACAGTTTTCAAAGAAAAAACAGAGAAAAGAGGATGAAGACAGAGAACAAGGGGAAAACAACTGAAGGCTATTTTCATCATTCACAAATCCCTAGACCCCTTCTCTACCCATGCCAACCATCCTCATGCTCCAGAAGTGGAAAATGATTAAATTTGTTTTGAGGGAGAAGCAACTATAGGACATCCTGTAGGAAATCTTGTAGCAGCCTATCCCACAAAACAAAAAATCATAGGTTGCATTCAACTTTCATCATGGAGATCCAGAGGTCAAAGAAGCTCCTCCAGAGCTTAGAAGTAGCATCAGGATCATCAACATCAACACCCAATACCTGCACATCAAAGAAAAACATCAGAGGAAAATAATAAAAAAAAGAGAGGAGAAAAACACATGTAGCTAGTACACAGCAAGGACTTCGTTCTTCAACAAACAACATCAAGGCATCATTACCATTGGTAAGTATCTCGCATCCACTCTCTCGTTAGTATAATATGATCAAACATGTAAAAGTTGTGAAAGAGTTGGTTTATAAGTGAAAGGTGGCCAATTAACTTGGCCACGTTCGCTCAGTAAATGAGGAGAAGACAATTAGTCCTTACACACGTGGCAACAATCAAGTCAAGGAAAAGAGGAGATGAGGTCAAAAATGGTTAAGCTACGGATGCCCGAAGTGGGAGTTGATTACGAGGTGAGGAGAATGATGATGTGGTAGTGGGACCAACGGTCCAAAAATAGATATTCGTACCTCAGATGTCAGCACGCCACCCCACTCAAATCACCCATATGAGGAAATAAATGTTGATACCCATGCACATTCGCATTATTGAGGCTATACACTAGCAAAGTCGCTCTCGGCCCTCAAGCAACCTATAGGAAAGACAAAATTCGTTTTTTCCCTGCACAGGAGCACCTACAAGATTCTACAGGATCCTACAAGAGATCCTACAGGATACAAAACAACACCTACAAGATTGACAATGAGCAATTTTGCAAGGGAAAAACAGAGGTTGACTTCATCAAGCAGTGATAAGGAGGCAGGCTCTATACTTTCCCACAATTTCCAAGTGAAAAGAATATAGAAAAGCCTTCTATTGTGTTGAAAAAGATTGCAGTCTAGGGGAATTGTTTACACAAAATTTTCATTTAAAATTCCCCATTCATTAAATTTGGTATCAGACATATACAACCCTCCATCCATCAGAAAATGAAAGGGGGATTTAATAAGAGGGAACCCATCAACATAGTGAGGATGCATCAACATCCTCTTGTACTAGATATATTCATAAGGCACAATTGGATGGGTTTCTTTTAAAAATTGAGGGGTTATGATGATGAAGTAGCCAGAGATTTATCTCTCTCCCTCATTCCACTGACTAGGACCCATGCCACTGTTGTGGTGAAAGGCCTCTCTATAGAACTCTCCCCTAAAATCATAGACATAACCACCACCCTTCCTTTAGGGATGCCTTAGAGAAAGGAGGATAAATGAAATAGCCAAATTGGAAAGAAGAAATTCTTTTTAGAAGGAGAGGAGGCCATGGAAGACAAAAATGGAGTCAGAAGAGCAAGCCTACCATATCCTTGGAATGAAAGTAGCTACCACCTTAATAAGTATATCTCATGTGAAGGTAGGTACAGTGTGGTATATGGATACCATTTTAGGCTTCTATAAGAGTTGAGGTTTGTAGCAGACACACCTCCTCAAAATAGACTCAACATACCCTACTTCCTTCTTCAATTAGTGATAGATATGAGCATTAATGTGTAGGAAGGAAACCATCAACAGCTAGCCCATCATGGGTTAATTAGACTTATCATAGAAGATGCCCTCCAAAACCTCAGACTCCCTATCACATCAGAAAATTTCAGAGACATGGAGACAGAGGAAGTCATAAAAATCCTTGAGTATGAAAAGAGCCCCATTTCCAGTGAAAGGGATGAAGAAGAAACAGAGAAGGATGCAGAGGAAGTAGATGAGGAAGAAGAGGAAGAAAAGGAGAAGGAAAGTGGTGAAGAGATAGAAGAAGATGCAAAGGAGCAAACTGATGAACATAGTGAAGAACTAGAGGGAGAAGGAGAGGAGAAAGAAAAAAATGAGAAGGGGAATGGAAAAGGGGAGACAAAATAAAAGGAAGAATCACCCAAGGTATCCCCAAAACCCACAGAGAAAGAGGAAGAAACTTCCCTCAATTCCTTTAGTACCCCTATCAAACAAAAAGGGAAGAGACAGAGGCAAATTCCATTGTACTTTAGGACAAGAAAAAGTATAAGAATAAGGCAAGGAAAGCATCAAACTCCCACCAAGGTTCCTATTGTCATTGAAGACTCACCCAAACAACATGAAAAGATAGCTCCTCTTATGAAAAATCAAGGAGAAGGATCCTTAGGACAAGACTCTCCCAAGTCTCCTATCACTTATGTTAGGAGGCTTGCCACTAGATCTACCTCATCCAAAGGAAAAGGCCTCCTACAAGATACATAGAAGGACCTACAAGAAGCAGAGGCAATCCTACAGGAAACTCTGCTAAACCTACATGAAACTAAAAAATATGACAAAGAAGAGAGTATGTAGCAATAAACAAAAAATGAGGATCCAAAGCTGAGGGAACCTAGTCCTCAACCTAACCTTGATTCCTACTACAGGTTCATTGAAGGGGATAGGGTCATTCCACAGAAATTTTCCATCCCATTATTCTTTGAGCTTGAGAAACAAAGGACAAGAACACATAGATGGATGCAAATTGCCAAATACAAAGGAGTGGAGGACATAGGTCACATGGAGGAGAAAGTAAAGGAGATGGGTAGAGAACTGAGAAACTTGAGGGATAGAGAGGTAATGATGAAATCTCAGTTGGAGGAAGAAAATGCATGGTTAAGAGGACAACTACAAGAGAGAGAGAAACAATTAGCATCCATGGTCAGTATATCCTTAGAGGCAATCCAGTGCATAATGCCAGCTAAGTCCTATTCATTGTATCTTAAGGAACAGTGGCTGCAGTTCCAAATCAAGACTTTAGCACAGAGAGGTACTATGGAATTCCATAATTAAAGACAATTCATTGATCTTTGTGATCAAAGAACACTGGAGGATAGGGCTAAAATGTCTAAGTTCTACCTACATAACTTAGCCTTGACAGATCTGAATGTGTGGGACTCTAATTCAAAACTAGGGGACTTACAGTTGATGGATTGGCATCATGGATGAACCAGGAGGAAGAAAGGGCTACAGAAATGAAGAAAATAATGGAAAGGGAAGAAACAAAACCTCTCATGATAAGAGCTGAGCAGTGAAATCCAATGGCTATCATCAACACCCATAACTTGATTGCAAATGACCCTTAACTTGCACCTAGGTACCTTGCTACCCAAGAGCAAGAAGTCACACACTTTGAGGACATGTTTAGGCTGTTAGGGGATGACAACATGCAAGTTTGCCAAAGGATATGGAACACTCTACCCTACAACTTGAAAATCGGAGAGTACCATTCTCCTCAGAGAATGAGAGAAATATTGAACATGACACCCATGTACAAGCAAGCTCTCCAAAGACTCAAAGTCAATTGGATTGGCTTGAGACTCAGTCCACCACTGCTCTTAGGAATGTTGGAAGGAAGGAAGGAAGAGGAAGAAAAAAAGTATTGGGAGGAGATAGAAAGGAAGGCATGAATTTATACATAGGAAGAGGAAACTACAAGAGAAGCATGGGATGTTAGGGAGGCCACTCTAGCAATGAAGGACATGGATAATGATTGAGTTGCTCAGAGGATGAACAACACTTTCAGTAGGGGTTTGATGATGAGCCTCATCATTGGGTAACTATATGGACCTTAATCCACCTTCTAGCTTATTCAAATCAACTCTTCTAATAATTTATTACATATTTTGATTGTGTTTTGCTTAATGAGATGAGTCAAAGTGAGATATTATGCCCAGTGGAGTAATATGCATTGATTACAGGTTTTTGAGATAAAATCATAGAAATTTTGGCTAATTAAGGGCTGAAACTCAAATGAGACAAGGAGGAGAGATTGTAGGAGGTATATCCTCCTCATTTTCTCCTCACTCATTCGAATACTCCTCCATCAATCACACCGACTCAGAGTACAAGCAGCCAAGTCATAAAGATCAAAAGGCAGCCGAGAAAGTGACAGTTAAAGAGCTAGTTATCTCAAGTTTGGCAGCCGAGCCTCCCTATATTTAAGGAAGCCATTGGAGACTTCAGTTGTATAAATAAGAAGGCCTAGAGCTTCATTAGGATTTGAATTTTTGCTGTAAAAACAATAGTCATTTTCGAGTTCAAGACTTGTGGAAGACATTGTTATGTAATTTTTTGTTTTGCTAACGAGAATGAGCATTTCCTTGATCCAACACTGATTTGACTCAGAGGGCTGAAGCTCTTGGGTTAGGGCCCAACCCTAGCAGTAAAGGCTCCTCTTCTTGTATTTGTATGCTTAGTCAATTTCATAGATTAATGGTTGAATTGTCTTTAGAATTATTTCATTGCAAGTAGTTGTAGATTTCATTAGTTTGCTTTCATTTGTGCTTTAATTTAGCAGTAGATTAGAAGAGATAAAGTAACATCACAAAGATGTCAATAGGTGGGTTTGGCCTCACTCCTTCCTTCATGGATCATGATTTGAGGAAAGAACCCCTATGCAGCCCCAAATAGACGGAATTCTAGTTTCTCATGGAATTTAGGGTTTTCTGTACTTAGGCCAACATTTGATGAGTTTGCAAGAATAGGATTTAGTTATAATTTCTTCTATATTAAGTATTACATTAGATCTCATAAAGGTTTCATATTATTTTGCAATATTTCCTCATGCATGAAATAGGCAACTAGCTCATGAAACTCTGTTTTCCTTAGTTAATTGAAATCCTTCTTGTTTACATGATTTATGGATAAATGTCAATGGTTGATGCAGTGCATGAGTTTCAGAAGTACATAGAGATTTCATGATCAGAAACCTCATCCAAACTTCATCCATATATGATCATTCCTTTTTTTCACTAAAACCCTCACCAACTTCATCATTTCACTAGAATACTTCTCCAAGCTTGTTGAGCAAATCTAGCCATCTCCCATCTCTAGTTTTGAGTTTTGAAGTGGTCCTAGGCACTCCCTAGACTCATTCCATCCACAAAACACCTTCCCTAATCCTTCCATCACCTTCAAAATCCCTCGTTTTTCTCTCGACTGTATCCTGTAGGAATACAAGGTATCTTGTTGGAATTCAGGACATCCTGTAGAACACATTAGGACATCCTGTACGTTGACTTGTAGTGCCATGTTTTCAGGCCAAATTGTAGAAAAATCCCCGAGGAAGCTAGAAAAGGACACCTACTTGTCTTCCAAGCCTTCTAACCATTCACCATCATCCCTAAGCCACCTGCCACATCACCAAAAGAAGTTATCTTTCACACTTTCACACAAAAAATACAAAAAGAAAAACAAAGTTATTTTGGTCATTTACATGCACAACAGTAGAATGTTTGATGTTTCAATTTGCATGCTTAGGATAGTAGGATTTCATAGATGTTAACTTAGCCTCTTTTGAAGCAAATCCTCTTAGCAATTAGTTAGAAAAATGGTGTGTTTTAGCATTTGATTTCAATCTTTTTCTTCACTGTAGTAGACAAGATTTCCCTTAGTATAGATCTCTCTTTTCCTCATTGGTAATCAAGCTTCTTCTAAATCCATAGAAGTTTGGTTTGAAAAACCTTAGTGGTATATTGCCAGCTTAGCAGTGACAAAGAGCTGACCCATCACATTTTCTTGTGTATACAACACTGTCACCTCCAAGTTTGTACGAACCCAGTGTTGATAAAGTAAAGTTGGTAGCCCCAGGAGTTGCAACATTCTTGCTACAATACTGGTGCTCATCAGCTTGGTCAAAGAAGAGATTTACAAAGTAATGGATGAATTTCATGGTTGCACTTGTGGGGGGAACTACAGTTGGAAAGCTATAGCACATAAAATCCTCAAGGAAAATTTTTATTGGCCCAAAATGTTTAGTGAAGTCTACTTTTATGTCAAATCCTATGAAAAGTGGAAAAGGTTTGCTAAAAACAAAGATTTGCTCCTTTCCCCTTGATCCATGTCTTTGTGGAAGATCCCTTTAGATAGTGGGGGTTGGAATTTATTCAAGAAGTAAAACCACCATCTAGCAGAAAGAAAAAATGGATTCTCATTGAAACTGACTATTTCACTAAGTGGGTGGAGGTTATCCCAACCAAGAACGCAACTGATGTAGTTGTCATAAAATTCAGGGAAGAGAACATTCTGGCTAGATTTGGGTGCCCAAGGAAGATAATTCCCAAGTGTTTAAATCTGTGAAGTTTTTAAACCTCTTCCAGAAATACAACTTCCTTGTGCGTCACTCTACTACCTATTACCCATAGTGAAATGGATTGGTTGAATCCTCCAACAAAATGTATTATGAGAATGCTAAAAAAGTCCATATCCAAGAATAAAAAATTGGGATTCACAACTAAAGTTTTCCTTCTGGGCGAACAAAGTCACGACTAAGAGGTCAACTGGTAAGTCTCCATTTGAATTAGTGTATGGGAAGGTTGTTATTTTTCCCATACAACTAGCAATTCCAGTGGCTAAACTGCTGCAAGATGTTGAGGAAGAGCCCAATTCTCTAACTAGGAGAATCAATCATCTTGTGGAACTTCAAGAAACCAGGGGAGAAGTGACTCAGAACTTGGTCAAATACCAAGAAAAGATGAAGGATATTTTTGACAGAAGGGCCAAGGACATACTGCTATAGCTTGGAGATCTGGTGCTTAGGTGGGATGTAAGAAGAGAAGACAAAGGGAAACATGGAAAATTTGATCCCTTATGGTTTGGACCATTCAAGATTGCTGAGGAAAAGGGAAACAATAATTTCTTGCTGGAAAACATTGAGGGTGAAGTGCGTGAGCTACCTATAAATGGGAAATTCCTCAAGCTTTACTTCCAACACTAAGAGGTTCATTTTTCACCCATTGTACATACCGATGAACCAATATAAAATATCAATAATACTTTTAGTTCTTTATATATTTCTATTTTTTCTTTTATGTACCTGAATAAAATGACTCCATGCCCAATGGAGAGAAGACACTAATTTGTAGGTTCTTAATGCATCGCTCGCAACACATTATCCCTAGTTGGAGCCGATGTTGTCACCTACTCTACCCCTCTTTTCATACATGCTTTAGAGGCCATATTTTTCACAAGGAAAGGCAGTGTATTTGATTTTTGAAAAGGGGAACCTAATAAGAGCTTAAGTACCAGAATGCAAGCGAGAAAACTTCAAATCAAAGGAAAATGACAAACTTTCATAGGATCGAAAGTCGTTCTTCTTCTCTCTCTTCCCCCTGTGACACGTGGCATAAAATGAGAGACTCCAAAGTATCATATCAGAACTCAGGACCTTGGAATAAAGTCAAAGTTAAAAATTGTGTAGCTTCTAGGTGGATCACCGCTCATCTCTACCTTGTCGCTTTCCAGAAGTAGTCTGGAGTGGCTACTTGCTCGGACGATAATCTTCTCCAACCCTCTGGAGTTGACTATTCAACTTTTGATCGATGGCGGAGAATAATTCTGAGGGGTTGGAGGGGAGGTTTGTCCTATCATTGTTCAACTTCCAAAATAGGGTGGGGACCACGTCAATTGGCAGATTTGACCGACCAACACTATGGTTCACGAAAAATGGTGGAATTTCAAAATTTTAATAGTAACCCATGTTCTCCCCAACTGCTTCTGTCTACCACTGCACCTACCATTGTTGAATACTGTCATGACACACGTCCACCCTCCGTGATATCATCATGACATCACCTAACTGTTGGCCCCCACTATTTATAAAAAGACTTCCTCTGCTCAAGTTTTTAAAGTTCTGTCACTGCTTCTTGGTGCTCCTCCCACGTGTAACCTACGAAGAACCCCGTTTGCACACCCTGTCATCCTAGAAGCTCATCCCAATCTCATTTTCAGAATCCTCTGCAACAACCAGGTTAATAGTTTAAATCCAAAACATGACAGCCTCGAAGTCCTCAAAAGCCCATAGGGCTCCAAAATCCCGTGAGCCCAAGCCTTCGTCAAGCCTTAACCCCCTCTTGGACCTGGAAGCATAAATCACAGACTTGATTTACTCCTACAACCTGGATGACCTCCGAGGTGACCTGTTTGGAAATTATGTCAGAGGGGAAGATCCTTTCCGAGTGGTGGACTCAGGGTTGTACTACTAGATTGCACCCTCTGTGCATTACTTCCCAGAGTTTGTCTCCTGGCTGGAAACAACCTATATTGACAATAAGAACTACTTTATTTCCTCCCAGGGGGTCAAAATCCTAGAAATCACCCCAAAGCTAATTTAGAAAGCATTGGTGTACCCTTCTCCCCCTGACCTTCTGCAGTTCACTGACACCACTCTCCCTGCCATTGACCAGCAACCCTTCTTGCAAATGATCCTAGCTCCTATACTAGAAGTCTTGTGTGTTACTGACATCTTCTCCATCACCCTCTATGCAAAGCCCGTTTGGCCTATCTTGTCCATCATTACTCACCTACTGGGAGAAGAGGATACTAACATAGCCAATAAAGCCACATTGGGCTTCCTTAAGCAAATGCTACAACTTGGTTATGTACTTAACATCCCAGTTTACTTGTTTGAAGCCATCAGATTCCAAATAAGCCACTTATCCACCACTTCATACTTCATATACTACTCCTTTTTGTTTTATCTTTTTGTGTACTCTCATGTTGAATAATTTGAATGTCTGGGCCTGAACTTGGTCTCTGAGGACAAAAGAAGAAACTCAGTCTTTGATTGGGATGTTGTTATTAGAAAAAGACCAAACTCTGAGAACTATTCATAGTTCATCTCCACCTATATGGCCATTTCATATAGGATCATTCATGGTGTGTCTCCTCCTAGGGTTCTCCCCTAGTAGAAATAACTCCTCTAGCTCAACAAAGACACTAGGGTAGGGGGCTCATATTTGTTTGAGAACCACATAAAGATTAGAATTTATGGGTGTGAGCTCCCCCCTACCACTTACCTGTTTTCATGCCTATGAGCATACTTTATTTAGAATTCATTAGGCAGAGTCTATATATGGATCAAATTCATTTTTTCCCTACAAATAAGGGACATATTTTCAAATTGGGAATGGCTGTGGGGCCTTTCGTTGTTAATGCCAGGAAAGCTTTCAAGGCAGTCGAGGCCTTGCTCGAAGAGATGAAATTTGGCCTAGGATAGATCTAGAACTATGATGCACATGGTGTCGTTTCCCAAAGGAGAGAAAAGATAAAGGCTTTGAATTATTTACATGAGTCTAAACCTAAGGCGTAATGGAAAGCTAACATTGAATCATAGCCTCTTGATATAAGGATGGAGATTGAGACTACGAAACCTAAATGAAAATCATAAAAGAGGCCCGTGGGCCAAATTGAAGACACTGAGATGGTAGATACACCATCATTTAAAAAGACTAAGACTCAGGAAACATAGGAAGAATAATTGGAAACTAGGCTAGGGGAGACATGACCAGACCAACTAGGTTTTCATGTCTCATTGGAATATATGTCACATTCCACTGCCTCATCTTCTTCACAAATAGTGTTTTTTAGGTGCAACAACTAGTACATCGGTCGTAGGATTAAGTTAGATCGCTAGAAAGGCCAGTAAAGAAAGCAATAAGAAAGTGAGGGAGGAGATGTAGTAGCAAATGGTATATCATTTAAACCCACACCGCACTAGGTTACTGACTGCAATGGATTTGGAGAGGAACTAAATGAAATTCTCCTTGCAACATCTCGAGCCCATTATTTTCCTTGAGGATCACAATTCAAAACCTTAGATGTGTCTTTAGATTTGGGAAATGTCCCCCTCCCGGAAAAAATCAATTTCCTTAGGTAAGTTGGGTAAATGCTGTAAAGTGAGCTAAATAGGAATGCCTTGACCATTAGAAAGAAGAAACGCTATAGGTCGAAGAAAGAGAAATCCAACTCCAAAGCCCTTCACATACAAAATTAAAGCTTCAAGGAGCTAGTGGTAAAGCTTGGGGTGTATCCTGAGGACATATCAACTATTGAGGCTCTACTGAAGAGTTATCGAACAAAGATTCGGAGCTAAGGCATAAGCTAAAGATGTCAAGCAACGAGCATGTCCAATCCAAGGAGATAGCACTGGTTGAAGATGAAAAAGAGAACCTAGCTAACGAGATCATTGACAGGAACAATGAGGTTGTAGCCCTCAAGCAGTAGATAGTTGAGTTGCAACAGAAGATTGAATCACATATATGTGCATTCATCATTCCTGAGGATCCAAAAAACCCTACTGAACAACTTACCAAGACCCTTAGTAAAATTCAGCTATCAGAAGGGGAACTAAAAAAGGTACAAAGAGATCTAGAGGTTGCCCAAAAAAATTAGCATAGAAGGAGAAACAAGTAGAGGTCAACAAGACTAATGCTGAGATCTTCAATAAGGACCTATAGGAAGCTAAACAACAGATCTCAGAGCTAAAGAGTAAGTTGAAAGGGAAAATGTCACTGCTGTAGGCTAAACAACTGGTGTGGGATGAAATTATTGAAGAAATAGAGAGGAACTGGGAATTTATAACCATGATGCATGAGCATAAAGTGGTGGTCAAAGCTTTGATTACTCCATCTTATTAACTAAGGAGGATAGAGTAAAGAATTCCAAGATTTCTTAAGATTTCATTAGGTTTGTAAATGAGAGGCCACTCAGTGAATCGAGGCCTATTGATGTGGTACACAGAGTGGGGGATGTCATGGATCTAAGATGATTTGGAAGGAGGAATCCAGAGTCAAAGCTGAAGAATGTTTGTGGGTAGTGGAAAGAAAGATAAGTGCTTTCAATGATGAATTTGAATCAATAATAAGGGCAGGACTTCCTAGTTGTTGGGAATTGGGCAAGCTAAACACTTGGGATCAATACAAACAATGAATGGTAGAGGCCAAAAGTAGAGTAGACTCCTCCCATGAGAATACTGCCACTTTAAAGGGAAGAACAATGGTAAATTATCTCAAGAAGGAATTCCAGTTGCTTGGGTTGGTAAAAATTCTATTCAGGGCTAGGTTGGACTATTCAGACTTAACAAATATGAAGATCTCACATCAATTTTTCTTCCAGTCTCCTAACCCAAATCTAGTGCTATGGTAGAGATGTCAATAAATCATTCATCCACTCTTACTCTAGATTAGGGACCCCATGATGCAACCTCCAACTCTTGCCAGGAAAAGCTGAAGATATTGCAAATTGTGTCAATCATGACACTGTTATTTTTACTTCTATGTAAATATTTTATTTCTAGTCAGTTATGTTTTCTGTTACAAAAAAATGTGCCATGGAGCACGCTTAATTTTGACATGATGACTCTCTATAACAAAATCAAGAAATAATATTTTTGTAAGGGGTTCTCCTTCAGAGGCCCTATAAAGACAGTGAGATGATATTTTAAGAGGGTTCAAAACTTTTCTGATTTTTTTCTTTCTAATAGAGAAGAATTGTGCATTATTAATGTATTATTTCTCTAATGAATATTAATACAAGTTTTTTAGCGATTTCGGTGCACTCAAGTTTGTAGTATGTGTTCTTGCTATGTTACTTCCATATATGTTCCATTTTTCTCTCATACTATATCATAAGTAGTTGCTGTATGTTTTTCTCATTAATGTATGGATTCGTTGAAATTGAACTGATGTATAATGTCTATATGGAAATGGAAATTAAATCCTTAAAGTGCACACTATGTATCTTTGCATCTCATCCCCCATCTCTACTTAACCCATTTCAATATGATTTTTTCTGCATAGGATTCTTACAGATAAGCCCTATGTATTGAATTTCCTTATTTTTTAATTCTTCTGTCCCATATACTACAATGAATTATTAAACTATATACGCAGGTGATGAAGGCCATTGTATATTTGCATTGATGTTTCTATGATTTGAGTTTTCATTTGATTGTTATGCATTTTTTCTAGAGGAGGGTTCTAAATCACCTCTATTCCATGACATAGTCAATACTAAGTGTGTATGACATCTCTTGCAAGCCTGGAAGCACTCATCTAGGGTGTCCTAGGCATTGGTCTTTCCTCCAACCTAGGGGTTGTCTCTAGGAGGATGATTCCAGCCACAACATGACCCAAACCGAGTCTATAGCATAAAATAATACACTTAAGTTTGACATGCATAATCTTTATATCGCTGCATCAAAATCACCCTCTCCAAGTTTCATCAAAGCTAACTCACCAAGAAGGGACACTACATATTCCCACTCTTGGGTTAAACTTGGCCAAAAGTTTTCTTATAGTTTTTGGATATATATATATATATATATATATAATCTTTCTAATATCCAATAAGGTTGTCCATGAAGACAAATCATACCATTATTAATCATGTACTGTGTATATTCATGCCATATTAGATAGATTTTGACATACACAACGATACATACTATATCAAAATAATAATAATCTAATCAAGAATATTATATATAGACAATATTATCTATAAATGATATAACATATAAAATATCTACTAAAATGGAGCTTTCCAACTCACAAAAAACTCCCACATTAGTTATATAAACAAAAATTACGGTCCATCCCATCTCACAATCAAATTTTCATACAAGAAGCATCAAATCATCCACATACAATTTCCAGTGAAACTACACAACAAAACATAATGTCATATATATAGCCCACTCTTACATCCAACTTGATTTATGTCTTCTCAATCTAAGTTCCCCCTTTTCATTCCATAAGACATCCCTTCAATCAAAATATTTAGGATCTACCTACAATTTTTAGTAATTTTTTACTCTTTAGGAAAAATCACAATTTGAGGTTTAAGATACCAATTTTTTTTACTTTTTAAACTAACAAGCTAAGGTTCCTGTTGACGATGTTGGATACCACCAACATACAAGGGCACTCCCTAATGTGAAGTCCCAATTATACCTCACATTGTTTGGAGTATCAGACCGACCACCATAACTATAAGATTTTCCTTGGTTTCAATAGATAACCTAAGATATTATATCACAAACCTTCAACAAGCAAGTAAGTTGACATTGTGAAACACTGATTGCAGTGTGTAAAAGGAGACATTCACGAGCGGGAGACAAGAGTGATTCTCTGGAAGGAAGTGATAGTACTAACCTAAGAGAGATGCACAATAGCATGAAAATATTTGTTAGAAAAGTAATTCACATAACAATTATTAAAGGGAATACAACACATATTCAACAAGATGACTACCTGTGGTAGTGCTTTTGTGGCAATGGTGTACCAAAAGACACCTCCTTAGCATTTGGTTGTTCCCTGCAAAGGATCACGAACAAAGTTGGTGTTGTTAGTGAACAAACTCAGATAAAAAAACATTGCAAATAATGAAAATAATACATATACAAATATAAACTAAAACAAAGAGATGAATACACAAACAATTCTCAATGGAGAAAACAAGTCAACAAAATAATGGAAAAATATCCCTTTATTGACTGCTAGTAGTAGAAGTTGAATACAATAGATGAATCTTAAACACTTGAAGATAATTATTGAGCTATGGTGCTCAAAACTCCTCAGCAAGGAGGTTCTTCTCCTCAATCTATTTGAAAGCTTCTCCTCTCTCTCAAAGAAGTATCAAGGCTCTCCAATGGCAGAATCTTCTCCTCTCACTAAGATGATGGATTGCTTAGAAGCAATATGGCCAACATGCTAGTGCTCTTACTTTATTTGGTTTCAATAATGGATTGTTGGTTTGCTTTGATAGCAATTTGGCCAGCATAACAATGTCTCTTATTTTGGTTCTCCCATGACCTCTTTATATAGAATTTTTGAATCCATCTTCCCTCTGTTTGTTCATGCATGACAATGACTCATGTGTAGGACAAGATGATTCCATTGAGGGTTGCATATCTTCAGGGTGACTCGAATTCGACTCTCCTGGACTGAGATCATGTTAGGGAATCACCTCCAAGTGTGTGAAGGGTCCCAAATTCGCTGAGTCATCAATTTTCTCGGTTGCATGACTTTCGAAGAAAATTCCGCAGTGCATGACTATCGAAGAAATAGTCCTGGCATCCTCAATTTTTGTAACTTTATAAAGTTTGGACCTTAGGAGATTTTTTTTTAAACTTCATGATGTCTTCGGCTAGAAAATGTTCACTTGTGCATTTTGTTGGACATCTTTTAACATCTTCTGGATTGTACAACATGTGTATGATTTCTGGTGTTAGAAGTTGCTCCTTGATGTATGAGGTTAGGAGAAAACGTATAGCCAAAATACATAATGTTTTATATTCTGGCGGAGAATCTAATCAAATTTTTGAGAGAGAGGATAACTTGTTATGGAGAAGAGTGGGGAAACCCCTTGACTGAGTATAAAGGATAATCATGCTCCGAAGAAAACCTAAAGAATAAAAAAGTGTCTATAAGAGGTGGGCATGTTCCATGATCGTTATGATGACTAGTGACAAATTATTACAATCATATAGGGAATGGTTTTATCTAGTCAAAATTATGGTGGTTGACATGCTGATGGCTGATGATGATAACTACTAACACCCTCAAGGTCGCTTCTTCAACAAATAGACTGAATTTGGTTCATCCATGCATAAAAAAGGTGAAGAAATATTGAATGAGGTGATAAGGTATGCATGGATCTTCGAATTTGAGCACCTCCCTTGTATCATTATGTAAGCACTGTTGAATGAGGTGCTTAGAGATGCAGGGGTCTTCAACTAAATGAAGGAACTGCAATAGTAATTAAGTAAGGTACCACCTTGACATGAATACTTGTGTTGGTGTCGAATAACAAGGGGAATGATGGCAACAATTGGAAATAAGGATTCCCATTATGCCTCCTGAGGGTATCCCTTCAAGGGGGGAGTATCCAAGGTACTGCCTCAATCTTGGAATATGAGTGTTGGAGTCAAAGGGAAAGAAGCGTCAACCACCTGACATGTTGTGTCGGGGAAACAATATAAGGTGTAAACATACTATAATAGTTTGGGTCATACAAGGCATGATAATGAGAGTTGATGATATGAGTGGATATGGACAACTAGTCTGCGGTCGAAGCTATTATGCAAATGGCGACAATCAAAACATGTTTGTTGAAGGATGGCCCTAGAATCGGTAGAATTTCTAGGGTGGGTGTAAATATGTTCTGACTGGCATGAAGATGGTAAATGCATATGGGTAATGTGCAAGATCTGACTAAGGGTGACTAGAAACTGCTGCCAGGTAAAAGACATGAAAATATGGTTGGGAAGCTTTTTCCTAAAAAAAAAATCTGTGTACACTTGCCAAAAGAATATACAAGTGATTTGGATGTACAGACATGGAGATGGGTGCCCTGTGAGAATGGTGACATGTATGAAGGTTTGGTGTTTGTGGTGAGGGAGGGGGCGTGGGCCCCATTGGTTAGTATCCATGTTGGGTTGGTGAGGTGGATCAAGTGACTCAAATGGTCTATGTAATATGGGTGAATGATAGGCCAAATGTAGGACATGGTGGTGTGTCCGTCTTAATTTGCTGTAAAGTACCAAGGGTGGCCCGGGAATGGGGTGTATGGATGATGAATGCAACAGAATGAGGATTATCTTCAAGGCATGCTTATCTGAAGTGGTTCCTGGGCCTAGGTGTTATGGTCATTAATCACAGTAGTATATGGGGGTATATATCATGAGGTGATCCATGAGTGGGGAGGCTCTATCGACCGACATGGATGTTTATCATATGCAAGGTGAGGTGGTCATAAACATGGTCGAGATGATGGACCCTATGGTGCATTTTGGAGAAATTATGTCAGGATATGCAAAGAATAAAAGGAATTATATCATGCTAAGTGGTGAATAATACCTGCTCTACGATTTGTTCATCGGGGTGTTGGTCAAAGCGAGTTGTTTGTGATGTACCTGCAATATCCACAACCAATACCCCAAGTGAAAGCATCTTTTAAAAAATATGAATAATCTGTGATTGACTGAATGATATGAATTAAAAAAAACAAGAGATGGCGCACCTGAAATGATTTTTTAGGTGTGTGGTAGGCAAAAAATGAGTTTTGGCAATCACTGGAGTGGAGAGTCCCATGATGGAGATGATGTTGTATTAATACTTGTGTCTCTCCTAATTTTGACAACAGAGGTCATGAGCTTCTGTAATGGGCTCCAAAAAATGGCAAAGAGAGCGATACATAGGGTCAATTCTAAGAGGCCAAAGTTAGTTCCAGGAGCATTTCTTGTCATTGTGGTCAACCAGAGTACCAGGGATGCGCACGGGGAGAAACAGGTAGGAGATTCTACCCTAGCCTTTGTGTTTTTGGTAGTTGTAGGGTAGATAGGTCATACATGGATCTCATGTACGACCTTCTTAAGGTGTGAATTTAGGGTCGTGTAGGAAACTCATGTGGAGACGTGCAGTCGCCGCGTGAACCTCTGAGGTTTGAGTGATGATGCCGCGTAAAAGTGGCCCTAAAAACACATAGTTCATGCATTTGAGTCATGATAAGTTGCGGTGATATCCTCAACCCTTTGGTCATTATGGACCTTGACCCTTTGGTCGTCACGGACCTTGGACCTTTGATCACCGTGACATATGGCCCAACAGACACGTGCACATGCATTTGTTCAAAAAATAGATGCGCACTGCGTGTGTACTTGAGGGGCATAGTAGCACGACTGTTAGAAAAAGGGGGTTGTTTCTCTTTTTTATAGCTTAGGGAGCCAAAAATTGATGTTTGATATCCTTGATGGTAGGATGATATGAAGAGAACATTGTTGGGTGTAGGAATTGCACTTAAGCAAGCTCCTTCAACACTTAATTGTCAACCCGGGGGTTTTGTAAACTTAGAGACGAAGCACAGGTAATGCCAGAAGTGGTATGAAATTTTCCTATTTCTATTCCTACTTCTCAACTGAAGCTTTGCAGAATCAAATAGAAAAAATCTCAAAGGCAATTAACACCAAAGTAATTCTAGTGCTGGAATGTAAAAGAATGCATTTGCGAAGAAATCAAATAAAGGAACTTTCACACTGTTGTAAACAATCTTAATTGCTGAAGTGAAACTCTATGTTTATCCTCAGTATAGGTGATGGCAGTTTAACAAGTGGGCCCTTGAAAATATCTGCCTTCTAAATGATTTTCCTTCTCACACTAAGCAGGCATTCCTGTACTCTTGTAATCTTCTTGCACTAGTGCAGGTACAAAACTTATGTGAGAAGCATAACTTACACGTACACTAAAGACTTATATTTTCCTCTAGGGGCTTTAAGCCTCAAGGATTGGAGCACTCTATTCTTGTAACAAGACACTAGTCCTTGTACTAGAATGGAGCTTCCTACACCAAATATTCCAATTTTCTTTTGGGAAAATAAAAGAACATGTTAACTATAAAAAGAATTTCAAGTGCGAGTAGAATTTGAAATAATATTGCACACGAAAATAATGCTTTAATCGACTGAATCTAAAAAACAGAAATAAACTCTTAAAATAAAAACAATCTTCGAGAGTAAAGAAAACTTTCTTCAGTCAAAGGGGTTTTGCATGTAAACAAATATAACTTGAAACGGTTCACTATAATATTCCATATTACTTCTAGCATTTTTCCTTAAATCGTGAAGTGAAAATACAAATTGAGATATGCAACAACGTTTTTTTATATTCCCTGAAGTTATCCTTAATATTTAAGAATTTGACTTTTAGTACTAGATATGCCTTCTTCAGATGACAAACAATTGCTTCGCAGAAATGGATTAAGTCATGTAAAAGGAAAAGAATGAAAAATTTGCTGTAAATGAACTAGTGAACCAGGGTGAAAGATCCTACATGCACTAGTGCAGGAAGGTTCTCATCTACATGATCCAAGCGAAAGAAAATCAACAAAGAAATTACATAAAGAAATTTAATTCAACTTTCACACAACGGATCCATTCACACTTGATTGTTTTAATGAAATAAACCAGAATTCATAAGCAAGCACGAAATCAAGATTCAAACCACGCTTCTGTAAATAAATAAAGTTAACAAACCTTTAAGATAACAAAGAAAGAGGGTAAACGGGTTGGGTTGGCTGGGCCCTAACCAACCAGCTCGTTTCCAATTTTAGGAAACGAAAACCTTCAGCACGTTATCAACACATCAATGAAGAATTATAACGCAAAATGAGAAAATCATGGCGCAACTCCTTGTATTAATTCTGATTAGCAAATATACATTTGAGTTCAAGTCCAACCCAAAACGAGGGTGACAACAAAATTACAAATAAACCAGAAATTACAACAATCTACTATCGCTATCGCTTGCTAGCTTAGTTCTATCTGAAATCTACATTTTATACAACCCTTCGGCCTGTGGCCATAACCAAAAATTACAGTCGTTCCAAATCAAGCCTTTCGGCTGAAACGAAATAACAATCAAAATTACAAAATTAAGTTGATGGCTATAATAAGGTGCGAACTATTCATGGCCGTAGACTAATGCTCGGCCATATCCCTGGTTTTCCTCCGCTTTGAGTTTAACTTCAGCTGACCCCAACCAAATTGGATGACATGGACCAAGATGCCCGCGTGAAGTGATCGAACTGTTACGAAGATCACGGAACGAATAGTTGTTGGTGGTGCAGGAATCTACCTACACTAGATCAAGCTAGCATAACAATTAATATTTTAGCTTATCAAATGCTTTAGGAAAGTAAATATAAGTTACAAGAAATATTAAAGGCACGAAATCTATTTAAAATTATTAATTAAGCACCTAATAAACCTTAAACATGAAATATGAAGTTTATGTAGGGATGGAGAATATTCTTGGACTAGTGCATGAATGAGGAGGTTTATGTAGACAAATAAAGGTTAATGATTGTGGTTTTGTGATAGGAAGGGGATAAAATTGGGGCATTTCGGCCTACCAACATTCTCCCATACCTAAGTTGTTATGTCTTCTCACACAACCTTTACCTGCTACAAAAATCTTCACATAGGAATCCATCTTTCAATCCTGCACCAGGATACAGATTTCTGCCTTCACTACCTTCATCTTCTTTCCTCGGGCTTTCTCAAGTTGTTTGGTCACCTTCTTGAGGCACTTGTAGCATGTAGAAGCCCAAAACTTCCATATCTTCACTTGATGTTTTTGTTCTTTGACCTCTTCTGCCAACTCTATCTTGCCTTTCTTCTACCAAGTTTACTCCTTCATGACCTGATTTAGTGCCTCCAAGTCGTGAATTTGTTGCTCGAGCTCTACTATCTGCTTATTTAGATAGAGGGTAGAGGTATCTATTTCCAGCTCATCTGGTGCGAGCACTTTCTCTGCAACTGATTTGAAACATGTACTATCATTGCCAAGATCAAAGTCATCTTGGCCATCCAGCGTCTGCACCATAATATCACCAAGGGTTTCAATGCAAGGGGCTTCCATGTCACTGAGGGTTTCATCCCCCTGTGTGTCTAACTCATCAGGGGTTTCAATGCCCTGTACATCCAACTCAGCAGGGGCTTTAGTACCCTGTTCATTCACCTCATCAAGGGCTTTAGTACCCTGTTCCTTTGCCTCATCAGGGGCTTCAGTACCCTGTTCCTTCAATTTATTAGGGGCTTTAGTACCTTGTTCATCAAAATTGTTGAGGGCTTCAGTACCCTGTTCATCAAAATTATCGAGGGCTTCTATGTGTTGCGCCTCGTCATCTACCTGACCCTATGCCAGTTGTTTACTTGCACTTGCTGTCATTCTTTTCTTCTTCAATTTATGAATGAAGGCCGACAAGGGTATGTCGTCCTCCTTCTCTACATCTTCTTCATTCCCCACTGTGTGGGCTGATTCATCTACGAGAACCGAGAGGTTATGATCTCTAGGTGAAGCTTGGGGTGTCTCGTCAATCAAAATCGGGGAGCTCAACTGAGCCTAACTTGTCCCCAAAAAGATAGTCCTTCTCCTTGTCGAGGTCCTGGTCATCCTTATTTTTGCGGAGGACAAGGTTTCTTCAACAGATTTCTCCCATACTTGCACCCTTTTGTCCTTTTCGTCCTTGCGGAGGACAAGGTTTCTTCAACAGTACTTGCAAACTTTTCTCTTCTTGCCTGCATTTTTTCCAGCTGACTCCCCTACATGTCTTCCTTGAAATTATTTCAAGAACACCTCCTAGGTTATTCCCTTAGCCTCCAGCTCTTTCTTGACTAGGATTGCAATGAGCCCATGATGGTACAATTTATCTGCAACCTGGCTGGCACTCCCATTCTGCACTCCTTTCGCCATTTTCTCTAAAATTTAGAGCATGTAATAAGGGAAATTGATGCGTTTCTCTGATTCAAAATGCAACAACAACCTGATATGGTACATGAACATTAATGTGTAACTTTTCTCGCAAGTCAAAAATTTTTGTAATATGTACAGGTAGTCTTGGCATTTTCCAATCATGGCACTCTGCGGAAGCCCTTTCTTCCAGTCGACTTTGAGCTCTCGATCGACCACAAATTGGCGCTATATTTTCCTTTCGATCCTCTCCATTTTGAACCATTTTTCATTCGTGGTTGACAAGCCTGTAGCTCGCACTATAGAATCCTCCGTGACCTCAAATTACAGTGAGCCTAATTTAGCCCGGCCCTCCTCGAATGTCTTTGCAAATCCCAGAGCCACGACCGTATCAAACCCATCAAATTTCTGCAAAAATGGGAGAAATCCCAATTCTTGCAATAGTGCAAGACTCCCTCGATACTCGACCATTTGTTTTATCTCCTTCACAGATGATGGTTCATGTCTCATGGGCACCACCTCTATGTTGAATCTGCCTCAATTCTCTGTCACAGCTTTAAGAAGGTTTCACACTATGGAGTGAAAGGGAGCTGTTGAGAATTTTATGATGGATATCCGGTTGTTCCACTGTCTTGTTGATCGCTTCCATCCAATCACATCCAATCATTAAAAATTCCCCTTCGGGATGAATGCACACACGTATCAATCTGCTATGGTAGACAATGATAATTGGAATAGGCTGAAATTTTTTGAGGTGGCAATGTAACGGTCGTCGGGGATTGGATTATGAGGTAAGGCTATCATGAGCAAGTGATGGAGGATATTTTCAATGAAGGTGAGTGTAGGATTTCAGGTGGATCTGTACTATCCCTGGTTGCTTCATAATTCACATAAGGTGTACTTCGGTACTCATTAAAAATATTAGACTTTAGAACCTAAAATATCTTGCACTTAAATGATTTCTCCCTAAATTAGTAAATGATAAAACAAAGTTTTAACCAAAATTTAAATAATACAATGCTATGATCTATCATTGTGGTAGTTATTCATTGACAGGAATAAAAAATGTAAATTTCTCAATAAACGTTCTGCATCAAGTGCTTCTGTACTGTGTTTAAAAAATTCTTTGCATTGTGTTTGTGTGCCTGCACTAATCGTGCTTGGACTGATCCTGCCTGCACTGCAACGTGCTTGCACTGAGCCTGCTTGCACTACAACATGCTTGCACTGAACCTGCCTGCACCAATCATGCGTGTTCTTGCACCAGGGATTTCTGTAGCATCGAAGAAAGAGGGGATAATAATAAAAAATTATGATAGAACTCAGTTCTTTGGCTGAACTTTTTTTTTTGAATTTCCTGAATATACAAGAGAAGTTTTATTTGCCATTCTTTGGTGTTTCTTGAGCATGCCTTCTGATTTGACTGCATTAGATCCTGTAATCGATCCATGAGAGAACAAAGAAGTGGGGAAGAGGTAATTTTCAAAATGCGAAGGAATGTCATAACAGGTATTCCAAGAATAATACTACCAAGGGGGATAAACGAGAATGGGATGTGGGAAAAAATTCAAGGGGGAAAAGAGGGATTTTACGAAATCGGACAGGGATAATTTTCTTAGAAGAAAAATGAGGGTGATTCATTATGGGATTCAGAAAAGAAAAATAGCGGGAATTATGAAACAAGAAAATGGAAGAAAGGCTGAATTTGATCTTCAAGGTCTGCCTGCACTGGTGTTGGAAAAAGTAGTTGCAGTGGGAGTTAAGCATTTACTTGGGTAAAAATTTCCATGCTAGTTACCCCAAACTTGGGTAAGGGCTGGGTTCCTTAAACCAACTTTTTCTTGGTGGCAGCCAACATATCTAAAAAATCAAGTAACATTCCCTTTTTATTGAAATTTCGATCTTCCTACCAGCATGCTAGTTTTCAGGTTGATCCTTCTGCAATCAAGTTAGTCAACTGATTTTCATAATTATAGGAAAAAAAATTATACTTTTTATTTTTGTCATTTTATCTTTTTATTTTTTATTTTATTTTATTCAATGAGGAAAATAAAGAAAGAATCAAATCTTCAATAGGTTGGTGTTGACACCTACCAACTCCTTTTCAGATTGCTGTTGGACTTGCTGCATGAAATCTCTTTTAGTAAGGGGCTGAAAATACACCTTCAATCTATGCCCATTTACTAGGAACACAAAATTTCGTCCATCAATAGTTTTGATTTCCACTGCTACATTTTCAAACACTTTGACCACCTCATAAGGTCCCATCCAACGTGTATGGAATTTCCCTTTAAAATATTTGAATCTAGAATCGTAAAGGAGTACCCAATCACCTGGTTGGAATTGCTTCTTCTGGATAGACTTGTCATGCCACTTCTTGCGCTGCTGTTGAACCAAGATGTTTTTCTGAATAACATCCCTTCGAAATTCATCTAATTCATTCAACTATAGAAGACGATGTTGTTGTGCTTCAGAGAGATCTAGCCCCAATTGGACTGTAGTCCTGAAATTCTTGATCTGGAATTCTATTGGCAAGAGGAATTGTTTCCCGTACACCAACTCATATGGTGTGTGTCCTGTGCTATTCCTCCAAGTGGTTCGGTATGCCCACAAGGCTTTCGGTAATTTGTCAGCCTAATCCTTTCTGTGAATATTTACTGTCTTTGTGAGGATGGACTCAATCACCTTGTTTGTGGACTCCACTTGATCATTATCTTGTGAGTGATACGGTGTAGATTTCCTGCACCAAATTTTGTACCGCTCCATCACACCCTATACCAGATTAGAAATAAACTGTGGTCCATTGTCAGAAACAATTTCTCTAGGCACACCAAATCTAGTAAATATTTTAGTAAAAAGAAAATCAACAACAACTCTTTTGGTAGAAAAAGAAACAGCTTTAGCTTCTACTCATTTTGTAACGAAATCTGTACAAACCAAAATATGCATTTATTTAATGATGTTGGATTTATTGGTCCTACAAAATCAATGGCCCATTTTTCAAAAGGATCAATCATAACCTGAGGACATAAAGACATTTCATTGGTTTGATTCGACTGGCCAATACGTTGACAACTGTCACATCGCTTGACATACTGTTTGGCATCCTTAAACAAGGAGAGCCAAAAATAGCCAACTCGTAATCCTTTGTATGCAGTCCGCTTATCAGCGAAGTGACCTATGCAAGATTCATCATGGGCAGATTTTAAAATATCAAACACTTCTTCCTCTCTTACACATCTACGGATAATAGGATCTGCTCCAATGTAAAAGAGGTCTCCTTGAATCCAAGAATATGCAACACTTTTTTGTATGATATTTCACTTTTCACGAGCGGATAAGTGAGGTGGTAATTTTCCAGTGATTAAATAGTTAGCTATGTCAGAAAACAACGTGGATTTTGTCGACATAGCAAAAATATGTTCATTAGGAAAATCATCATCAACATGAATTGCTTCACCAGGATTATTTAATCTTGAAAGATAATCTGCTACTACATTAGATTTTCCCGGTCTATCAATAATGGTAATATTAAATTCCTGTAACAATAATAACCACCTAGTCACTCTACCGCTAGTTAATGGTTTATTCATCAAATATCTTATTGCGGAATGGTCAGTATGCACAAAGACTTCATATCCTGTAATATAATGTCTGAATTTATTAATGGAAAAAATTATAGCTAAAAACTCTTTCTCAGTAACCGTATAATTTAGTTCAGTGGGTGACAAGTTTTTACTAATGAAATAAATAGCATAACATTGTTTGTCTTCTTCTTATCCTAAAGCTGCGCCAATAGCAGTATCTGAGGCATCAGAGGAAATATGAAATGGCAAGGACCAGTTTGGTCCTGTCAAAACTGGTGCCTGAACTAGTTTTTCCTTCAATGTCTCAAAGGACTGTTGGAAATCTGTGGACTAAGAAAACTCACTATATTTAGCCAAAAGTCAGAAAAGGGGGGTAGCTATACTTGATAAGTTCTCAATGAATCTCCTATAGTAGCCCACATGTCCTAGAAAACCTCTCACTTCCCTTTGGGTTTGGGTATAGGAAGACTCAAAATAATTTCTATTTTTTCAGGGTCAACCTGGATACCTTTGTTAGAAATAAGATGGCTAAGAACCACTCTTGCCTTGCACATTAATCTGCATTTTTTGTCACTCAAGGCAAGATTAGCTTCTTGGCAGTGAAGAAGCAGTTTTTCTAGATTTTTGAGGGCTTCTTGAAATGAATCACCAAACACAGAAAAGTCATCCATATAGATTTCCACACACTCAAGGTCAACAAAAATGACCAAGACTGCCCTTTGAAAGGTAGCCGGAGCATTACATAGCCCAAAGGGAAGCACTCGGTAAGAAAATGTACCCCATGGACATGTAAAAGTGGTTTTGTCTTGATGCTTGAGTGAAATTTGTATCTGGTTATAACCACTAAAGCCATCTAAAAAGAAAAGTACTTCTTACCAGCAAGGCTATCGAGTACCTCGTCAATGAAAGGAAGGGGGAAGTAATCCTTGAGAGTGGCTTTGTTCAATTCTCTGTAGTCAATACAAATGCGCCATCTCCCATTTTTTTCAGGACTAATACCAATGGAGAGACCCACTGGCTATTAGAAATAGGATAGATAAAATCAACATCCAAGAGTTTTTGCAATTCTTCCTTTACAACATCTCTTAGAGCTAGGTTCATACACCTTTGGGTTTGTTGGATAGGTCGGGCTCCATCATGAATATAAATATGGTGGGTACAAGTTTCAGGAAGGATGCATTTCATATCTTCATAGCCCCATGCAAAGGCATCAAGATGGTTTCGCAACAAATTCACAAGATGCTCTTGCTGGGATGAATCCAAGTTTGAACTGATATGAAAGGATTTGTCTGGACTAATTTCAACAAGAGTGGTATCAGGCTCAAGAGTACACAGAGGTGTTGCTAGAGATGGTGGCATGGAAGGTAGAGAGTCATGACTTTCTTGAAAATCTAGACTAAAAATCTGACTCAATGACTCAAAATTGGGCATGGTGTCTAGATTGTTCAGGAAGTCTTGAATCTCTCCCTCCTGTGAAAACTCAACATCCTGATGTATCAAGGAAACAGGCCGAGTCTCCTCATCACTACCATAGTCTAACCATAAAGTGTCTTAGAGCTCTTGAATGGATTTAGATGGTGGATATAGGGTGACCTTCTTCCTAGAATCTCCATGGGAAATATACATGTCACCAGAACGACATCCGATATAAGCATCGGCCGTAGCAAGCCATGGTCATCCCAAGATCAAGGGATGTCCTCCCACAAGATTCTTTGGCTGAAGCACAATGAAGTCTGTGGGGTATTCCCAAGAGTCTAAAGAAATGACCACATCATCCAACACCCCTTCCGTCTTGATTTTAGATCTATCTGCTAGTTCAAGCACAGTGGACCAATCCAAGTTGATCCATGGTTTGCTTGGTCATAACATTAATGGCCACCCCCAGGTCTATAAGTACATTGGAGACAAGGACATCACCTATCTAAACAGAGACAACAGGGTTTCTAGGGTCAGTATATTTCTCCATGTGCATACATCCCATCATTAACTCTGCTGCTCTACCAACAAATTGAATAGTTTGCGGTTCTAATCTTCTCCTTCCTAGCTTCTTGAGACAAAGTTCCCTAATAATTTTTGTGCAAATGGGGATCTCTTTAATAGCTTGGAGCAAAGGTACATTTATGAAAAGGTTTCTAAGCTCAGAGGCCAGGCTAGACTCAGGAATGGGGTCATTATTCTCCACAACTAACCTCTCTGGATAGGGAGGTTGGTTGGAAGAAGATGGAAAAGGCTCAAAAGGTATGGGGATAGGCTGGATGGTGACATATTTTTCAAAATGGTCAGGATTTTCCTCCTCACCTTTCTCGTTGATAATCACCATAGGCTGCTTTTGATTTTCTAAGGTTACTATCTTCCCCGATCTCAATTGGAGATCATTGACTCCAACTGGCATGGATTGATATCTGGATGAGGAAAGCGGGTTCATAGAGTGGATCATTTGTACCACTTTGTTATTGGGGTTGGGTAAAGGTTGGGCAAGTAGCTAAGGAGGTCAAAACGGTGGAGGTAAAGGCAATAGTGGCATTGGTTGACTCAACTGAGGTAATGATGGTTGTGGCATTGGGTAAGGTGCATATGTAGGTGGGTATGAGTGCATATGTGCAGGATAGGAATGGTGTGAATGGTTTGTCCCTCTCCATCCTTGTTGCCAAGATTGGGAGGGTTGTCTATAATGATATTGGTTCCCATGCTGGTAATGTTGAGAGTGAATAGTGTTAGGATAGGAATATGGATGTGCATTATAACCAAAAAAATGTGGTGGAGGTTCACGACCCATACCTGCACTTACCTGAGTCCAGTTTCTTCATGCTCCCATAGCATGCAATGATTTGGCTTTAGGTTGTCCTCCTTCAAGTACAACTTTCAGCCTAGGTATGGAGGGACATTTTTCCATGGCATGGTTCTTTGTACAAATTGCACATTTATTAGTTCCTTTAACATCGAGAGGACATTCTCTTAAAAGATGTTTTTTTCTACATTTTGGACAAAAAATAGACAATGAATCTTATTCTTCTACAAGTTTTTGTTGAAAATTCAAAGAGTCTATTTGTTTACTAATAGTATTCATTATTTCAATTTTCATATTGTCCATTTTTTTTTCTAATCCAATAATCATGGAATCAGTAGATTTGGTTTTGTTATTTCTATTATGAATTCCTTTACTGGTTCCATATTGGTTCCTTGAGAATTTCCTGCACAAGTCACAGATTTGATCAAAAGATTTCTGAGCAATATCCCTTTGTCCTAATAGATTTAGATTATTCCTAGCATCATCAGTAAGCCCATGTAAGAACAAGGTTCTAATGGTACTTAGATAAAATTTTTGCTTTGACCTTTGGAGGATGTACATGAATCTCTCCAAGTAGTCCTCTAGAGTCTCATCATCATTTTTCACAATAATAAAGATTTCATCTTGAATATCTCTAGTTTTACAATATTCTTGATATTTTGACAAGAACACTCTCTTCATTTGGTCCCAAGAAGATATAGTGTTTCCTCCTAGTCCCATGAACCAGTAGAGTGTTTCGTCCTTGAGAGTCGCGGGAAACAACTTTAACTTTTGAGCATCAAATGAATAATCATAACTTCTACACAAAATATCAAAATCAAATAAGAAAGAGTCTAGGTCTTCATGTACCTTACCATAGAAATGAGGAAGAGTTGATGGTGAAATATTTTTCATTTGCACTTGTGTATCAGGATCCACAATTGGGAATCCAAAAGTGGATTGTTCCTCATTTATCTGATTTTCACCAGTCCCTTCTGCATGGTCTTCCTGATCTGCCATTGTTGCCCCTCCATGCGAACCACTCTCAACAGGCTGACTATGGGTTCCAATAGTCCCCTTCTTCCCCTTTGTGGGTTGTGTCACACCTGGCCCGCTGCTACTAGAGCCCAAGTAGACTGTTCCTGCATGATGAGTCTGGGTTTATTTGGACTTTCTGCTTGCAAAAGAAGGCCCAACATGAGATTTTTTTTTTTTCAGATTTATCAGTATTTCTTTGGCCCCTAATGGGCTTCAGACCCCTACCTCTTTTAGGCATTCATTTCAAAAAATGACAAAACAAAATTCCAATAAAATGTTGCAATTAAAAAAATAACTAAACAACTAGAAATTCCTTCAAGAAATAGAAGCACACCGCATGGAAAAAATAATAGTAGGATGACCCCTATTGCAAAAAATAGAAAATTCTTACCAATTCAAATCGGCTCTCCGACAAAGACTCCAAAATGTTGGGTGCAAGAATTGCACTTAAGCAAGCTCCTTCAACACTTATTTGTTATGTTGACAGTTTCATAAACTTAGAGGCGAAGCACAGGTAATTCCAGAAGTGGTATGAACTTTTCTTATTTCTATTCTTACTTCTCAACTGAAACTTTGCATAATCAAATAGAAAAAATATCAAAGGCAATTAACACCAAAGTAATTCTAGTGCTGGAATGTAAAAGAATGCATTTGCGAAGAACTCAAATAAAGGAACTTTCACATTGCTATAAATAATCTTAATTGCTAAAGTGAAACTCTATGTTTATCCTCAGTACAAGTGATGGGAGTTTAACAAGTGGGCCCTTGAAAAGATCTTCGTTCTAAATGATTTTCCTTCTCACATTAGGAAATCTTTCCTGTACTCTTGCAATCTGCTTGCACTAGTGTAGGTACAGAACTTATGTGAGAAGCATAACTTACACTTATATTGAATACTTATATTTTCCTATAGGGGCTCTAAGCCTCAAGGCTCGAAGCACTTTGTTCCTGTAACAAGACACTAGTCCTTTTACCAAAACGAAGCTTCCTACACCAAATATTCCAATTTTATTTTGGGAAAATGAAAGAGAATGTTAACTATAAAAAGAATTGCAAGTGTGAGTAGAATATGAAATAATCTCGCACACGAAAAGAATGATTTAATCAACTGAATCTCAAAACAGAAATAAACTCTTAAAATAAAAACAATCTTCGAGAGTAAAGCAAACTTTCTTCAGTCAAAGGAGTTTTGCATGTAAACAAATATAACTTGAAATAGTTCACTGTAATATTCGAGATTACTTCTAGTATTTTTCCTTAAATCGTGAAGTGCAAATACAAATTGAGATATGCAACAACGTTCTTTTCTATTTCTTGAATTTATCCTTAATCTTTAAGAATTTGACTTTTAGTATTAGAGATGTCCTCTTCAGATGACAAATACTTGCTTCACAGAAATGGATTAAATCATGTAAAAGGAAAAGAATGAAACATTTGCTGTAAATGAACTAGTGAACCAAGGTGAAAGATCCTGCATGCACTAGTGTAGGAAGGATCTCATCTGCACGATCCAAGCGAAAGAAAACCAACAAAGAAATTACATAAAGCAATTTAATTCAACTTTCACACAACGGATCCATTCACACTCGACTGTTTTAATGAAATAAATCAAAATTCATACGCAAGCGTGAAATCAAGATTCAAACCATGCTTCTGTGAATAAATAAAGTTAACACACCTTTAAGATAACAAAGTGAGAGGGTAAATGGGCTGGGTTGGCTAGGCCCTAGCCAACCAGCTTGTTTCCTATTTTAGGAAATGAAAAACTTCAGCACTTTATCAACACATCAATGAAGAATTATAATGCAGAATGAGAAAATCATGGTGCAACTCCTTGTATTAATTTGGATTAGAAAATATAAATTTGAGTTCAAGTCCAGCATAGAATGAAGGTGACAATGAAATTACAAATAAACCAGTAATTACAACGATCTGCTATTGTCATCACTTGCTAGCTTAGTTCTATCTGAAATATACATTTTATACAACCCTTCTGCTTGTGGCCATAACCAAAAATTACAGTCGTTCCAAATCAAGCCTTTCGGCTGAAACAAATAATAATCGAAATTACAAAATTAAGCTCATGGCTATAATAAGGTGCGAACAATTCGTGGCCATCGAATAATCCTCAGCCATATCCCTGATTGTCCTCCTTTTTGAGTTCAACTCCAGCTGACTGAAACCGAACTGGACGACGTGGACCGAGATGCCCGCGTGAAGTGATTGAATTGTTACAGAGATGACGAAATAGATAGTTGCTGGCGATGAAGGAATCTACCTGCACTAGATCAAACTAGCATAACGATTAATACTTTAGCTTATCGAATACTTTAGGAAGGTAAATATAAGTTACAAGAAATATTAAAGGCATGAAATCTATTTAAAATGATTAATTAAGAACCTAATAAACCTTAAACATGAAATATGAAGTTTGTGTAGTAATGTGGAGGTTTGTGTAGAAAAAAAAGGGTTAATGATTGTGGTTTTGTGATAGGAAAGGGGATAAAAATGGGATATTTCAGCCTACCAACAAGCATGACTAGGTGAACTTTGGCTCGTTGGGGGTTATTGAAGTTTTATTAGCACCCCATACTGATATTGTAGGATAGATTCCTGCATTTTTTGATTCGCTGTTGGCATGCAGATTGACAGGTTATGGTGGTTTGTAGGGATGATCTGCTGATATCAACCTAGATTGATGTATATTTTGTGACAATTTTTCTACCTCGTGGGGAGGCTTTCCCATATCCACTTCCATCTAGGCATGCAGATATCCATTGATGCACGGAGACTAAGGCTCACTATCACCCCAACCCTTATGAGAATGGTTGTATCACAGTTTCTTTGTTAGGTCCCTATACTACTAGTGTAACCCCTTATTGTTATTTTTACAACCCCCTTATTATATTGTTGTGCCCATGTAGTCCCCATATTGTTATTATTATGCCCCATAGAAGCCCACTATTTTTATTATTGTGCCCTTACATTATTATTGTTATGTCGGCTTTGATTATATTATAACCCCTTAGACTCCTATATATATAAAGGAGGTCTTATCATTTGTATCATCCAAGAATTATTCATTTGTGTAATGTGAAGGAGGTTGCCCCCTCGAAGAGGCTTATTTCTAAGGCATTGATCTGTCTTTTATATCTTTTTGTGAGCTGGTTTCATAACATTTGGTTTCAGAGCTTTGGATTCTAGGGTTTTGCTGCTCCAAACAGGTCATCATGGAATTTTCGCTATACCTTTTTTTATGCGATGTTTCAGAAGTGAAAAAAAAAACCCATTTGAGACAAAATCGCGTTGAACCTTGGGGCCAAATTTCAAATCTTGTCTTGCTACATTTTAGGAGATATGATCTGAGGAACTTAGGGTTTTTGCAAGCTCCATAATTTAATCTAAAACAAGTCATCGTGGAATTTTCAAGATAACGTTTTCGATATGAAGTTTCAGAAGCTAAAACAAAAACCCATTTGAGAATAAATCGGTCTGAACCTCGGGTCGAAATTTCAGATCTTGTCTCGCTATATCTTTAGATATATGATCTGAGGAATGTAGGGTGTTTGCAAACTCCCGAATTACATCCTAAATAGGTGACCTTGGGAAAATCGTCATAATTTTCTCTCTGAGTATTAGATTGAAATTTCGTGTGAATTTTCGAAAGAGGATGCAATGCATTTTGTTTGGGTATAATTTTAGAACCTAAGGTTGAAACAATGACATGTGGCATGTCGTACAAGTTCACTCTACTAAACTAGGCTATAATTAGGTCATCACGAGAGATTGGGAATAAATATTTCTTCAGGAATCCAATTGCGATCAGACTTGCGGAGTTAGAAAGAGAACTCAGAGGGATAGCACATGCCAAAAGTTTAGAACTTAAAGATCTGAAATTACAGAGTTACAGTTGTTTCAAGATCGAGCTCCTAAAATCAAGAAAAAGCGAGATGAGGAAGTTTGATAGCAAGGATGCGGTAAATTGGACACTACATATGGAGAAATACTTTGATCTACATGGTGTACCACTATTACAAAAGGTACACATTGCAATTAATTATTTAGAACTGAATCAATTTTTATGGTATAAAGGGCTTTTTTCTCGTAAACCACTTGTCACGTGGTCAATTTTCATGGAGGAAATGATAGCACATTATGAGGACACCAAAAGCAACACCTTATTTAGCCAATTGATAAATCTCAAACAAAAGGGTTCAATGAAAGAGCACATTGTGGACTTTCAAAAATTGAATATAAGGGTAAATGATATTCTAGAGAAGCAAAAGATAAATAGTTTTATCTATGCCATGGAAGCTGATATCAAGGGTATGAAAGCATATTGGAAGAAATCCATGGAAGATTTGAAGAAAGACATGGAAGGTTTGAAGGAAGGTGGGACAAATCTGCTACAAGAAAGGTCTCCTAATGACGAAAAGGATCAAGAAATGTCAAAATAAGAGGATATACATTAGGAACCAACCCTAGAGAAAGAACAAATGAATCTGACCATATCTTGTATTGCAATGGCAGGAATTACCACTCCTCAAACTCTCAAGATAAAATGACATATCAAGAAGAAGAAGGTTCAAGCAGTGAAATATCAAGAATAAAAGTATCAAGAAACATCAAAAGAAAAGGATACTCACCAGGAACCAACCCCAGAGAAAGAAGAAATGAATCCAACCATATCTTGTAAAGCATTGGCCAGAATTACCACTCCTCAAACTATAATGATAGAAGGACATATCAAGAAGAAAAAGGTAATAGTGTTGATTGATTCGGGTAGTACCCATAATTTTATTCATTGTAAGATAGCCAAGGAATTGAATTGCTTCCTATATCCAGCACGAGAGTGTCAAGTGATGGTTGTAAGTGGAGGAACCATAAATTGCTCTAGAAAGTGCCATAATATTAAGCTATCCATGGGAGAATATGTATTGAATAGCACAATGATTTTCGTTCCAATGGGTGGTACTGATGTTGTAGAAGGAGTCCATTGGCTACAATCCTTGGGTACAATAGCTTTTAATTTTCAAGAACTTTTCATGAAATTTTCTTCGGAAGGAAAGGAAGTTGAATTAAGGGGTATCACAGGGAATGTAGGAAAGATAATCATCTCAAATGGAATGACAAAGTTTCTAAAGAAAGAATAGCAAGGCGTAATTGCACAATTATGTTCACTAATGGTTCCCACATCGAAATCATCTATTTCTCAAGATCTCCAAAAAGTATTGGACAATCATTCCAAGGTATTTAAGAATCCCAAAGGTGTCCCACATATTAGTGATCATGATCATGCTATTCATTTGATTCCAGGAAGTGTTCCTCCAAACATAAGGCCTTATAGATATCCATATGTCCAAAGGAGTGAAATTGAACATATGGCTGCAGAAATGGTAGATGTTGGTATAATTATCCAACCAAATTTGATAAAAAAAGCAAGGGAGGAATGGAAGAATGGTGAAGCAGGGTAGGAACTCATTCAAAAGTTGTCGAAGATCCTAGTTCCAACAATATTGCTAGAACTTGACAAGGAAGGAAAAATCATAGTGGAACCTGAAGCATTCATAGAACCGAGAAGTCGACAGCTATGGAATCGATCAATTTAGAGTATCTCATCAAGTGGAAGAACTTACCCATTGAAGATTCCACATGGAAGGATGAGAATTTTATACAGAAGCATCACAAACTACTAAACCATTGAGGACAACAATTTTTGAAGGAGAGGGGCATGTTAGGTCCCTATACTACTAGTGTAACCCCTTATTGTTATTTGTACAACCCTCTTATTATATTGTTGTGCCCGTGTAGTCCCCATATTTTTATTATTGTGCCCATAGAAGCCCACTACTGTTATTATTGTGCCCTTACATTATTATTGTTATGTTGGCTCTGATTATATTATAACCCCTTAGACTCCTATATATAGAAAGGAGGTATTATCATTTTATCACCCAAGAATTTTTCATTTGTGTAATGTAAAGGAGGTTGCCCCCTCGAAGAGGTTTATTTCTAAGGCGTTGATCTATATTTTCTATCTTTTTGTGAGCTAGTTTCATAACATGCTTCCATCGTGGATCTCGCTGAGCGGGCTACTCTAGCGATGATCGTTAGGTTGGCGGGGTTAGTGTCCCCCCAAAGAGTATCGGTGCCTTAGATAAAGGTCCTACAATAGTTGCAGGTGGGCCACTTTTTTGATTGGTCTCGGTTCGTGTATTGGGGCATGACGTCCCAGTTGACACAGGTGTGGCATGGTGAGCTTCAGAGCTTTTTCTACGTGAGTATTTTATGTAGTATTATGAATGAGAGGGTCATGATAATCCGATCTATTCTAACAGTGCCATCAAGGTTTGACAGGGATCCTCATATGTGACGGTGGGCACCTATGATGCCATGATTTGGTGATGGTGATGCGGGGTGTTATTGGAACGCCATCGTGGAGGGTTGGTTTAAATTCAACCCTCAACTAATTTTGGAGTTTCCCTACTATGGCGTGGACTTCCAAGGAGATCCAGACATGGGGCTTCCTCTTGGTGATGCCTGGGGACCAGCAAGTATGAGAGTTTGATTTTCTAGATTTGTATATTTTTTACATGTATAGGTATGTTTTGTTTTTTTTATATATGATGATGATAATACCATGTTTGTTTATTTTCAGATGCGGGGCCTTAAGGGTGACCACTAGCGTACTTGGTAGGCAATGATCCGAGACACATGGGTTTCATAGGGGTGACACCTGTGCCTGAGAGACCAAGAGATGTGAGGCCACCTGTTGGGTCTAGGAAACAGATGCATTGGTGCTGGTTAGAGATTGGTGGACCCTATGGTGAGGGTAGCTGTGTAGCGGTGGCCAGGGACACAAAGAAGCGACATGAGTGTGCTAAGGAAATAGAGGCATAGTTGGCAGCTAAAGAGGCTGAGCTGTGGAGTTACTGAGATACCTAGGGCAGAGCTGAGGCCCTTGATAGAGGGTTTCCCATGGAGAGTTGGGCGAGACTGGGTGAGGTCGTCGTGGAGATGGTGATGTCACTTGAGCAGTGGAATTGACCACATTTGCACCGCGTAACTATGGCAGTGGCCACGACTGGTCCTATTTTGGCTCTTGGCGTGGAGATTAGTCCACGGGAGTGGGAGGGAGGTCCTTGCTTCTAGATTTTGGATGATATTATGTATGCACCAGGGCAAGCACCCATTATGAGGATGCTCCCTTATGTTTTTGTTGACTTATTTATCCTGGTCGTGAGCCAGTGGATTGTACAACTATTTTTTTTACTCATATATTTTTGATATGTATATACAAGATGGTTTATTTTGGTGGATCTTATGATGTGGCTTATGCATATATACTTTTGATGTATTTCTGAATTTCTTTGAGATGGATATGATGCTCATGGTTTATGTATCTTGATGGTTATATATACGTGATGTATACTACTCTAGGATTTGATTAGCTATATGATGAGTTGTATGATTTTGATCCCTTGGTATATGTGTAAATGTGATATGATCAAAATGTCGAGCTAACCTTTGTGCATGCAGATACTTCCGAAAAAGGCGTGAATCATGAACCTGAAAGGTCTTGTTCAACTGTGATACAACCAGCTGGGAATCAAGGAATACATGCAGGTGACGGATACCTAAGTGGTAGGCATTGGCCAAGAGACCTATGACAATGTTGTATTCAACTTGATTGTTGGTGGCTGACCCGATACAAAGTTCGTTAGAGAGACGAGGTGTCCAATCAGGATAGTATATGGATCATGATGCGGAAGCGATGTTTTGTGACCATTGAGAGGCACCATCAGCAAATCCATGATGATAGGCTGGAAGATGATCCATTTGTGATAAATGAGGAGAGAGTGGTCTTTAGATTGGGCACAAGATGTGTAGAAATTTCACCTTTAGATCAAACTGATATATGCAATTTCCTAAAGCATAATACTTGATCTACTTCTACAAAACATTAAGCAGAAGCAAAATTGATTTCATGAGCAACATCAAGCAAAAACACATATAACTGATCAAGAGAAATAATCACACATAACACAAGATGTTTCACTGGGGAAAGCATCAACATAAAACCCCCAACACTGTATTATCAATCAAGAGGAAATACTTTTCTGGTTACAAAAAATATCAGCTCAAGAGCTATCCTGTACTCTCTGCAATCAAAAGATGAAGATCATAGACTTACTAGGCCTCAATATATTGGCCACCAGTCCTCCAATCCCCTATTTCCTTGCATAATTTTGATTGGGGTCCAATTACAAAACATATGTGAATTGGCCCCAGATCATACCTACTGTCAACCTCAGGTCCAACTACGCAATCCTTGAGGACACTAGTTCTTCCTGCATGCAAGGAATATTCCATGGGAAGATCCAAGCATCTGATAGTACACTGTCCCTCATCTGATCTCAACTGGGTCTTTCTTTGAACTGCCATGCATTAGTTATCCATGAGAAAATACTTAGTTATCTAAAATAATAGTTGTGACATGCATGCAAGCATTAACAAAATATATTTTATTATTTTAACAACTTGTTAAAATAATCTAACTGGACTTGACTAGTTAGCACTAAGTCAAATGATTCTCTCATTATAGAACTCATACTTAATTCCTCAATCAATGGAGAGAATAAAGGATAAATTCCTCAATCAGTGGGACAACTAATTGCATGTTCTCACAAAGACTTCAAGCTTAATTTTTACATCTAATTAACTCATGGAGATTAATCAGTTAATATTTTAAACTGTTGTTAAGACCAAATTCGATTTTACTTCCTATAGATAGACTAGGGACTGCTATAAATAGGAAGGGACCCAGAAATGCTATTTTTAGAACTTTCTATTTTTATCAGTTTCACCTCTCACTCAAGGTGGCCAATGACCTCACTAGCCAAACTGCTAGTTTTACACATGCTATTTTTAGGAGTTCTATTTTTAGCACATTCTAAGTTTAGCATTTCTTGTTGCACACTTTTCAACACTCCCTCTCAACAAGAAAGGGATTATCAGTAACCTCAATCCTGTCTTTGTGGAACTCAAACTTGCCTTTTGAAAATGCCTTTTGTCAAAATATCTGCATCTTGTTCCTCGGTCGAAATGTACTGCAACATCATGATCGTCTTGACCACACAATCCTGTAGATGATGATAGCAGATATCTATATACTTGGACCTGTCATGAAACACTGGATTCTCAGAGAGTTTAATGCAACTCTGATTATCACAATATATCACTGTAGGATCCATCATCTAACCAACTAATCCCACTAGAATCTTCCACATCTAGATGGCCTCACATGCAGCTTGACTAGCTGCCATGTACTCTGCCTCCGCTGTGCTAAGTGAAACTGATCTCTGTTTCCAGCTATAACAAGAAACTGCAGCTGACCCAAGGTTGAAGATTCCTCCAGAAGTGCTCTTCTTCTCTGATGGACTACTTGCCCAATATGCATCCGTGAAGCCTTGGAGCTTCACTCCCTTTGTCTGCCTATACCATAATCCATACTGTGTAGTGCCTCTGAGATATCTCAACACATGCTTTGCCGCCTTCCAAAACAACTTGGTTGGCTGAACCATAGCTTGACTCAGCTGGTTCACTGCAAAGCACAAATCCAGTCGTATGTTTACCAAATACATGAGTGAACCCACAAGCTGCCTATAAATAGTAGGAGCTACTACCTCACCTGAAGTAGCATCCTCCTTCCTCTAGTTACCTGCTAGAGGAATATCCATGGGCTTGCACATCTCCATGTGGAAGTGCCTGAGTATCTCATTGGCATACTTGCCTTGAGACACAAATACTTCCCCATCTCTCTGCCACACCTCCATGCCTAGAAAGTAGTGCATGAGGCCCATGTCATTCATCTCAAACTCTCTTGCAAGATCCTCCTTGCAAGACTTGATCAACTGATCATCACCTGTCAAAATTAGATCATCGACATAAAGTACAATAATCAATAGCTTACCATCTACAATGATGTGGTAGAGGTTCGCATCCGCTTCACTCTTGGTGAAGCCCAACCTGGTGAAATAGTTGTTGATCCTGGTATACCAAGCATGGGGTGCTTGCTTTAGCCCATACAATGCTCACTTGAGTCGACACACATGTGACTCACGATCGAAGGTCTCAAATCCCTCTGACTGCTCTATGTATAGCTCTTCCTCAATCTCCCCATTGAGGAATGTTGTCTTCCCATCCATCTGATGGATCTGCCAACCCATCTGTGCTGATAGTGCTAGAATCGATCTAATTGATGAGTACCTTGCAACAAGAGCAAAGGTCTCATCATAGTCAATTCCCTCAACCTGTGAGAAACCACGGGAAACAAACCTTTCCTTGTATTTCTCAATACTACCATCAGATGCCTTATTTACCTTGTAAAGCGATCGAGAAGTAACCACTGACTTGTCCCTTGGTCTAGGAACAACATCCCATACACTGTTCCGCATGATAGAATCATACTCCTCTACCATCGCATCCACCCAAACTGGCTGCTGCACTGCCTCCTCAAAAGAAGAAGGCTCGGTCGCTACACACTCCCCAACCAGGGCCATGTAGCCAGTGTATCTATCAGGAGATCTCTGTCTGCGTTGAGAGGATGGCTGCCCCGCATTCTCTTTCGCATCCTGCATCAATTTGTTAGCTTCCTGTGAGTTTTTCTGACCATCTCTGGAAGACTCTCTAGCAGTGGTGATCTCCACTACTGGAATCTTTGCATGCGGCTGATCCACATCATCAGGAGGCTCCTCCTCATTAGGAACTAATAGTTCCTCATCATCACCATGCAACTTGAGCTCCCTCTCAAGAGATACTCACATGGCTCACTGCTCATCGAACTTCAGATCCCTACACACTACGGTCCTCTGACTGGCAGGCAAAAACACACGATAGTTGTGAGGTGTATCCGTGTACCCCACAAGTATTCCCAACTCAGCTGTTGGGTCTAGCTTCTTCCGAGCATCTTTGGTCACATGACAGAATACTGGTGATCCAAAGATGCGGAAGTGACTCACATCTGGTCTCTTCCCCAAAAAAGCCTCCATAGGTGTCTTCATCCCCAAAATATGATGAGGACTTCTGTTCTGAAGATATACTGCTGTATTGCATGCCTCATCCCACAGATGAAGTGGTAGGCCTTGGTCATGCAACATTGATCAAGCCACACCCACAATAGATATGTTCTTCCTTTCGGCCACCCCATTCTGTTGTGGGTTATGAGGACCCATGAGTTCTCGTTTAATTCATTCTGAAGCACATAAGTCCTTAAACTGTTGCGAAATATACTCTCCATAGTTATCACTTCGCAAGGCCTTTATTTTCATCCCTGATTCTCTCTCTCCAAAGCTTTGAACTCACAAAACTTCAAGAAGCTTTGATCCTTCTTTTGCATGAAGTAGATCCAACATCTACGAGAAAAATCATCAACAAAAATAACATAATACCTTTTCTTTCTGATGGAGGCTATAGAGAAGGGCCCGCATACATCTGAATGAACTTGCTCCCGAACTGTTCCTGCTCTACCATCCCGATCATGAAAGGAAGATTTTGCATACTTACCCAAAGTGTAACCTTTGCATGTGCTCACTTGCTCCAGCTTGCACTTGGGTAATCTGGTAGAAATTTGCTGCATGATCTTCAAGGCCCCATGATGCAAGTGGCCCAGTCTCCTATGCCATAACTCACCAATATCTTGGCCATGCATCACCTCTACTTCGGAACTCAAAGTAGCACAATCTTCTACCTATAACTTATATATATTCTTAACTCAAATCCCTATCTTTTTGGTCTATCCAGTGCCTATATGCCTTAGGAAAACCTTTCCCAAACTAAAGACTACATCATAGCCTTTATGCTCAAGCATAGCAATAGACACAAGATTCTTTTTCAGCCCTGGTACATACATAACATTAGAAAGAGAGAGGGAAGAACCATGCTCTCTCTGAAACACAATCGTACCTTCACCTGAGACACGGTACTTTCCGTCGTCGCCCATCTCAATCCGTATCAGAAGATCCTTCTCCTCCAAAGTGTTGAAAATAGTCTTGTCACCTGACATGTGGAAAGAAGCTCCACTGTCCAAGTACCAAACACATCCCATGCTGGATGAAACCATGCATGCAATAAGTGAGAAATCCATCTCAAATTGTGAAGCTAGAGCATCACCATCAGATTCCTTGGAGGAACCTTTCTTGAACTTCTTCCTCTTTGGGAAACTAGTAGCATAGTGACCCAACTCATGACAATGAAAGAATCTCACCTTCGACTTGTCAAACTTCTTCCCTCCTTGAGAAGACTTGGATTAGGATGCCTTCCCTTTCCCTTTCTTAGCTTTAGATGCTAAAGCCAAGTTCTCTTCATCATCATGCTTTGATGAAGAAGCTCCATCTCTGGTGTTCTGTCTAATCTCCTCCTGCATCAAATCCAACCATAGTCATTCCCAATCTGGCAGTTTGTCCCTTCCATTCACTGAGTCCTGGTAGCTATGCTAGCTCTTAGGAAGGCCAAGGAGTGCTAGACTCACCATATCATCATCAACGGTAGTGACCCCTACGCTTGCAAGCTCATCTCTGCAGTTGGTGAGATTATTCAAGAATGTAGTGATCATGTCGCCCTTTTCACACTTGATCTTTCGAAGCTTGTCCTTTAGTGCTAGATTCCTTTGATCACTGCTATTCTGATATAAATCTTTCAATGTTTTCCACATTGCAAATGGAGTTTCCTTCCCATGGAGGCTCGAGACTATGTGATCTCGAACTCCCTCTAGGATGATTCTCCTAGCTCTAGCCACGTTCTTCTTCCAGTCTGCAACCTGAGTAGCATCAGTAGGCTTAGGGACATCTTGATCAATGAAGTCCTTAATGCCATTATCTTCCAATATTTCCTCCACGTGATCCTTCCAAGCTATGTAGTTTGAGCTGCCATCAAGGGCATACTCAAGCCTTAACCCAGTGAAGGCCATCTGGATGAAATCTGAACTATGATGAGAACTAGATATCTATATTCTGAATAATAAACTTCGACTTTATTTCTCTTGCTTGTATATCATTCCTTGCTTGATTAACTATGCTTTGATACCATGTAGAATTTTTCTACAAATCAGCTAGCTTTGATACCATGTAGAATTTCACCTGTAGATCAAAATCATATATGCAATTTCCTAAAGCATAATACTTGATCTACTTCTACAAAACATTAAGCGGAAGCAAAATCGATTTCATGATCGACATCAAGCATAAACACATATAACTAATCAAGAGAAATAATCACACATAACACAATATGTATCATTGGGGAAAGAACCAACATAAAACCTCCAACATTGCATTATCAATCAAGTGGAAATCCTCTTCTGGTTACAAAAAATATTAGCTCAAGAGCTATCTTGTACTCTCTGCAATCAAAATATGAAGATCATAGACTCACTAGGCCTCAATATATTGGCCACCAGTCCTCCAATCCCCTATTTCCATGCGCAATTTTGATTTGGGTCCAATTACAAAACATATGTCAATTGGCCCCAGATCATACCTACTGTCAACCTCAGGTCCAACTACGCAATCCTTGGGGACACTAGTTCCTCTTGCATGCAAGGAATATTCCATGGGAAGATCCAAGCATCTGATAGTACACTGTCCCTCATCTAATCTCAACTAGGTCTCTGTCTGAACTGCCATGCATCAGTTATCCATGAGAAAATACTTAGTTATCTAAAATAATAGTTGTCACATCCATGCAATCATTAACAAACTATATTTTATTATTTTAACAACTTGTTAAAATAATCTAACTGGACATGACTAGTTAGCACTAAGTCAAATGATTCTCTCATTATAGAACTCATACTTAATTCCTCAATCAGTGGAGAGAATAAAGGATAAATTCCTCAATCAGTGGGGAAAATAATTGCATGTTCTCACAAAGACTTCAAGTTTATTTTTTACAACTAATTAACTCATGGAGATTAATCAATTAATATTTTAAACTACTGTTAAGACCAAATTCGATTTTACTTCCTATAGATAGACCAGGGACTGCTATAAATAGGAAGGGACCCAGAAATGCTATTTTTAGAACTTTATATTTTTAGCAGTTTCACCTCTCACTCAAGTTGGCCAATGACCTCACTGGCCAAACTGCTATTTTTAGGAGTTCTATTTTTAGCACATTATAAATTTAGCATTTCTTGTTGCACACTTTAAAAAGATGAGGTGATCATAAAAAATAAGTGATTGGTGCAGACATGTACATTCTAGCATTTTATGGGTGAAACTTTTTGAGGTCAAGACCATTGACGCGATTTTTTAGGCAAGTCCCATCGGGCTCTGACAAGATGTATGCCCCACTTAAGAGGAAATGTTGGATAATGTATGGACCCTTCCATAGGGTTTCGAACTTCTTGGGTCCTACTGTTTCTTGGGAAACATCGTAGCAAAGGACTAACTCCCCTTCAGTAAATGTCTGACGGGTAATGTTGCGATCAAATGGGGATTTGACCCTCTTTTTGTGTGCTTAGTTATTCTCAAGGGATTTTTGTTGACTTTCATTGACAAGCTCCAGCTGTACCAACCTTTGTTCTAAAGGTTTGGTTTCACTAAGAAGCTCAATGGCATAGCTTAAGGTAGGGATCTCAGACTCAATGGGAAGTACAACTTTGACCCCATATACTAGTTGGAAGAGTTAGAACCCTGTAGATGCCTTGACTGTTGTGCAATATTGTTGGGATGGGGACCCCCAGGTCTAATTTTTATCTAAATTTTGGGTCAATTTTGATGTAATATTGTAAAATCTTCACATTTTGAGGAGCGGGGCATGAATAAAATAGAACATTAAGAGTCAAAGGGGTTTTACGCAGGTCAAAGCCCCTTATTTGTTAAAGGGATGGGCTATTTTGATTAAGCAATGAACTCTACCCATGGTTCGAGGACCATGGTAATGTAATGTAATATCTATAAAAGGAAGTCATATAGGAGTCATTAGGTAGCTTTTTTGAAGTGGATGAATGAGATTTTGAGGCTATCTTGTGTGTAATTTTGTGTTTGGCGAAGGGGAAGGCTCTTGTAGCTGAGTGCGTAGGCCCATGAAACTGTGTGCTTGGGATCAGAAGAAGTGTATTCATTGGAGATCTGAAGTAATAAAGAATATTTCAAGCAATTCCATGTGTTCTTTGTATATTTATATGTTTACGTGTTTATGCTTAGTTATAATTCGATTCTCTATAATACTATTTTAATTGCATCGTGAAGATGCAAATCTACTTTTGTATGATAGCTTATGCATGTTAGAACACTTAGGAAAATCTCATAGATCTATTTAAGTAGAAATCACTTTAAGTCTGCGATTTTGAGGATAAGGGTTCACGAAGGTCGGATCGGGCCCTAGATTAAAGAAATGCCTTTTTGCTACATCAGATAGCCTTCTGGATGCAGAAACCTGGTTCTAGCATCCCCCAATACTTCCTCGGGTGAGACTGTACTCTACGCTAAGCAGACTGTTTCCGAAAGGGCCGATAGTGTAGGGTTCTGTTGGTTAGCTTAGCTAACTCCGAACTTGGGTCCAAGCCCCCTCAAGCCAAAAAATGGTTTTGCTGCTGGGATCGAGATCTATCTAAGGGATGTGTGATGTGGTGTCCGTGGATACCAACTAAGAAAAAACTCGAGAAGTAGGTAGATTAGAAGTTGCACGAGTTTGAAACTCGGGGGAATCTGAATCCGCATTGGTCAAAAGAGAGGTGGCTATAGAGATATATCTACATAGAAGAGCACAAAGTTTCCTTTGCATTGTTCCTTGGCGAATTACACGAGTGGCTATAAAAGTTAGCTGACAATGAACCTACTTGGAAACATGATGATTCTATTGTGTGGACTCCTAAATTGACCAAGTGTCTTGAAGAGTCTTATTATAAGGTTGCAAGGGATATCGACTACTAGATCAATAGTATTTTGGGAGGTTCCATCACTGAATTTTCAATTGACACATTTTTATGATGCAGCAAAGTTGAATGTCAATTCTTTAAGGGTCTGAGAGGTAAGTACCTAAAATTGCTAAAAACTTGGATTAAAATGTTGTTGTGTGAAAATGGTGTTATGCCTTTTAATTGATGTCTAAAAGAGGTCATACTGAATCTATGCGAAGTGGGAAAAGATTCAGAGCTAAACGGGAAAAATATATTGAGGGTGCGTACAGTCCATTATTGGGTGAATCAGACATCGAAGAAGAAAGGACCAACCCTAACACACCTAGAGGTGCGCTGCAGACATAAGGTCAGGGCACTTTTGGGATTCCACATCCATCCACTCCATCTCCATCTTCATTGCCACCTCATACAGCTACGCATATGCCTGCACCTCCACCTCCACCTTCGTTCTTAAATATGGAGAAAACAATGAAAATCACTGTATTCAAGGGTTAGAGATCAGAGGATCTTGATTATTTTTGGTTTGTAGAAAAAGATATGTGGAAGGCACAAAAAATCACTAATGATGACATGAAGAAAGTGCAACTCGTCACAGTGCTACAGGATAGAGTGCTTACATGGTATATCGAATATAGTACAACCAATATGAATGCTACGTTGGCTGAGAAAAAGACTGCGTTGAACGCAGAATTTACAAAGCCAAAATCAGAAGCTCAGTGTGTTACTGAAATAAATGAGATCAAGATGATTGATAACGAGTCTGCGTGGGATATAGATCATAGGTTGAAGTGCTTACTGAGATAAGCTAATCTTCAGATTTCAGATGAACAACATAAGGAATGGTACATAGCTTCGCTATTTCCACACTTAAGATTGCCTTTGTCTCAATAGAAGATCAGATCTCAGGCTGAAGCATTAGAGATCACGATGAAGCTGGAGGCTTCATTGATCTAGGATACAAATATAGGAGTCCAACATATCCAGTCACAGTTAGCAAGCCTGCATATGGAGTTGCAAGATCTGAAGAAGGGAAAGGAGGTTCAGTTGGGACTATGCCCTGAAGTTTGGTGCACGAAGTGCAAGGTTGTAGGCCACTATAAGGATTAGTGCCCTATGTACCGGGACTATATAGCTGCGAGAGGTCCCAACCCATTGAAACTAGAGTCTCCTGTTGGATCAAGCATTGGTTCAAGTGTCTGGTGTAGTATCTGCCAAGTGTCAGGAATGCATACGATAGACAATTGTTATCTATTGCAAAAGTTTGTATAATCACGAAGCAATTATTTTGAAAATTTTGTAAATTGGTTGGCCATGATGAAAGAGATTTTCGAAGCTATGATATGATGATAGACAGAACCCCAATGTATAGGATATAGGCTAAAACCCACGTGCATAATGATCAAGGCTGACCTACGGCTCATGGAGGATTCCAAGGACGGGGAAGAGGACGAGGAGGAGGCACTGGAAGAGGTCGTGTAAAAATCATCTGCTACAACTGTGGAGAACCAAGACATTTTGCACGCAACTGTCATAATCCAACTCATCCTTCTTGTGAATACTGTAAGAAATTGATCACGTTATAGAATATTTTCCTATATTAATAGAAAATATGAATGAAAATAAGAACCAACAACCAATGCAGAACATTCAAATGATGAGATCTGATCCATCCAAAGACAATCCTAGTGTCAATATAGTCACGAGAAGTGGTATAGCCACTGGTGAAAATAAGGTGGAAGGAAAATCAGATACATGGGTTCACAGGGCTTGCAAGAAGAGTGTTGGATTTGACTTACAAAGAGAAAAGTCGATGTTTTTGGAGGCAAGAAAAATTTATATGGATCTAGTTGCTTCTACGTCTAAAAATCAGATACCAATTGTCCCACAAAGAGAGAAATCTGAATAAAGTACTGTGATGGAGAACTTTGATCCCATGGTGCTGAAATCGTTTCTACAGACATGCATGAAGCTGTTGAGGGATCAAAAGGAAGTTGAAGGACTACAAGAACTAATAGATAATTACACCAGCAAGGAGAAGCCGTACCAGAACAACGTGAAATGAATAAGGTGAATTGAAGCAAGAAGAGAACTGGTAGGGAGATGTGGTTGACAACACAAATTGGTGATTTTGACATGGGCCAAATAATTCTAGACTTAGGATTTGACGCTAATGTACTGCCAAAACAAAATTTGGAATGTATGGGGAAACCTAAGCTGCAGTGGTCGCCAATCTAGTTATGCATGCAAAACCAACAAAAGATAATTCCTATGGGTCGCCTACATGGAGTGACTGTAGATATTGAGGGAGATAGTGTGCTCGCAGATTTTGAAGTTATTGAAATAGTAGATGACAGTAATCCATACCTAGCATTTCTTGGGATTGATTGGGATTTCGACATGAATGCTATTATTAATTTGAAGAAGCGAAGCATGGTGTTTGAAAATAACAACCTCAGAGTGGTTGTTCCATTGGATCTAGTTGAAGGTGTGCGATACACAGAGCCAGTCTGTGATGACTATGATGACGAAGACATTGATCACATATATAAGCTCACTGCATGAGATGAAGACTGGATTAATCCCACTTTAGATGGATAGATCAGTTGGGAGAAAGATAGTTTGTGCCAATCATACTTAGATGAAGAATTAGAAAACGGGCAGACTCAATTACATGAGGTCTCTACCCTACAATGTAATAGGCTTATAAAGTCCCTGCGTTGTATATCAACTAAGGTACGTAAATAACTTTATTATGATGGGATAGATGATGTCAATAATTTTCTTAACCATTTTGAAAGAGACGTACCAAAGAAGCATAGGTTCTAGGCTCTACATTTGGTTTTAAGAGCTACACCTACAAGATGGTGGGGAAACGACAAGGATAATATTGTTGATTTGAAGGAATATCATAGACTAATGAGATTAAGATTTGGTTATGCAACAACATGGATTAATGAAAAGTACACAGGTAAGGCTGACCCGCGCGAACATTTGGCTCGATGGACTAAGGCTTGGGGTGAGGTACCTCAACTGGAGTGGGTACATATATTTATTAATACCTTAGACATTATATTGATGAACTGGTATTTGGAGACGGAGCTGCGATACAGGACTTATGATTGGGATGAAATGCGGAGAGTTTCATGTTGACATTCAACTTTGAATATGGGTTTGAATGCATTGATGGGGCACTTCAGGCGATTAAGGCAACAATCTTCTGATCGCCAGTAGAACCTATAACTCGGATGCAGCCTGATTGGAGTGCGTGACTATAACATGCTTTGGAATGCTACAATGTTACTATGGAAGAAGGCGATGAAGATCCATGAAATATCAATATTGATAAGTCAGAGGGACTATGCGAAGTTGCAGGACCTGATGTAAAGATCCCTGATATATCACAACTAATAAAGGAAAAACCAATAAATATTGGCTCAGAAGTAGAACCAAAGTTCGTGCATATTGGTGGCTATTGGGATGAAAGCAGGTAAGAAAGGTTGCTGAATTATTTCACGAATATCATGACTTATTTCCAACAAAGTTCTCTGAATTGAAGGGTATAGTAGGTGATTTGGGTATGATGAAGATCAATTTAAAGCCAGATGTGAACCCAGTTAACTAGCACCCATGTAGAATGAATCCCAAGTACAAGGAAAAGGTAAGAGAAGAGCTGGATAAGATGCTCGCGATAGGTATAATTGAGCCAATAGAAGAATTAGAATGGGTTAGTCCAATGGTGGTCCAAGAAAAGAAAACAAAGGGTGATATAAGGATCTGCGTAGATCTGCGAAAGTTAAATGATGCATGCGTACATGACCCCTTTCCTACGCCTTTTACAAATGAAGTTCTAGAAAACATTGGTGGACAGGAGGCTTATTCATTCACAGATGGATTTTCGGGATATCACCAAATTAAGATTGTACCAGAGGATATAAGCAAGACTACCTTCTCTACAGAGTGGGGTTCATTCCAATATACAATTATGCCTTTTGGACTGAAAAATTCCCCTGCAATATTTTCAAGGGTGGTAGTCACAACATTCAAGGAATTTATTCACAAGTTTTTGGAGGTCTACTTTGATGATTGGACAATATTTGGGCTAGTTAAGAAACATGTTTCTAGTCTGCGCCTAATGTTGGATACATGCAGGAAGTATCATATTTCCTTGAATTTGAAGAAATGTATTTTATGTGTACCTTATGGAATATTGTTGGGACATGTTGTATGTAATCAAGGATAAATGATATACATTACCAAGATCATTGTAATTATCAATTTGGATCCACCCAGGAATGTAAAGTAGCTACGTGAAACTTTGGGTCATGCAGGGTATTATAGGAAGTTTATAAAGGAATATGTGCAGATCACTACGCCAATGGAGAGGTTGTTGGAAAAGGATTCTACGTTTTTCTGGGATGACGAATGTCAGAAGAGATTGGATGTTCTTAAGGAGAAGATGGTTACTGCACCAATCCTAGTGTTATCACCAAAATAGGACCCTGATAGGCTGCTGATCAGACTACCTCAGTGTAACTATTTCAAACCAATCTTTTAGCTGAAGCTTAGCCTCCTCAGCCTGAGAGGGCTCTGTCAAGAGTTAATGATATAAGTTATAGATAGATGGTTAGCTCTGTGGTTTGTGGTTTTGTATGTTTATAGGTTGAAAGATGAAGGCTTTCTACCATTGGGCTATGGAGTCAACAAGTTAATAGATTCAGTGGCAAAGTTTCTAGACATGGAAGCTGAGGCAAATGGGGTTTTTAAACCAAGATAATCAACTCTAGAAAACAGGTCAACACAATAATTCTATTACTAAAGGAAGTCAGAGCATAGGGTTATGAATTCTGAGTAATAGTAATGAAACTTACTATTAGTGGTTCCCATTACTAAAGGAAGTAAGTCCCATTACTAAAGGAAGTAAGAGCATAAGATTATGAATTCTAAGTAATATCAATAAGATTTAATGCAAATTCTTAAAAGTAACATATAAATCAAGAAAAGATTAACCCCGTGAGAACTCAGATCTGTTCAGGAAACCTCTCTACATTACTGATTATAGTTCATAGCATAAAGCAGCAGCTGGGCCAAAAAGTCTTCAACCCCTCTCTAATTCGACCTCTTGCTTCATATATATCTTTTACAATATGTATTCCCTGATCCTTCATCAAGAGAATTCGAATTTCTATGATTGACACCTATTCTAACCATAACACAGACCCTTAAATGCATTTGACCGTTAACTGTCTCTTCTAGAGTCCTAATACAATTAGGAGTACAACTCCTTATTATGATAAAAAAAACATAATATAGTCTTCAATTAATCCTTTTCCACCTGCAACCTCATGAGGTCGAATTTGGTGATGTCTCCAGCCTTGTTTTGAACCCTGCTATTCCATGACCTAACTACCCTGAAAACTAGGAAATCTGTCTTCTACAATTATGACTTTAAATAAAGCCTTGTATCTCCCAACTGGTGACACTTATGAAAAAAGAGAGATAGTTTATTGTAGCTGGATATTTTATGAAAAGAAACCTCCTTCATAATTCCAAAATACTTTTTCATGTGGCTAGAAACGGATCTTTAAAAAGACTACTAAAACCAGAAAACAGAGTTCCTCTCAGTAGTTTCCTAGCACAAGTTAAACCATAAATTTATCCCTCCTCATACTTAATTCGAAGAAAATGAAAGAGTTTTTTTTAGTTCAGTATGTTAGGAATAAAAACCTCTCTCTATTTTCATAAATTAGTTTTCAGTTGCTCAGGAATCCCCTTGGAAGTTGACTACTAAAAACAAGGAGACAAGGTTCCTCCTTTTAGGGTTTGATCCTTATGTTTGTCTTCGAATCCTTATGCTAAAAAATGTGACCCTTTAAGACTTGTGACATGTGTTCTATAATCCCTGGAACCTTGTTCTTCCACCTATACAAAGAAAACAAGTACTGAAGGAGCATAAAGAAGGTCGATTTGGCTGCGCTATGAAACTATCTGCTATTTTCGTAGCGCAGAATTTTGCTTTTACATAAATCCTTTATCCTTTGAGTTTTTTCCTAGATTGAGCTTTAAAATTTCATAAGTGACCTTCTCACACCCTTCAGTAGCATCATCCTCCAAAAACCAACTGTTTCTTCCCTTTGAAATTTTAGCAAAATACCAAAACTGCACTACAGTAGTTTCATAGTGCAAGTTGAGTCATCAACTTCTCCCATATCATAATGAATTTGAAGAAACTGAAAGAGGTTTTTGTAGATTAGTATGTTAGGAAAAGGAACCTCTTTCAAGTTTCCAAAATATGCTCTCATTTTCTCAAGAAACCCCTTGGAAGTTGACTACTTAAAACAAAAAAAATGAGTTTTTTTTTTTTTTGCTAAAAAAGGCTGCTTCAGTCATTTCGTAGCGCGAAACAGGTTTTTTACACTATATGTGCTACGAAAATGTGGATTCATAGCTAATTTCAAATTTTTTTCAAAATGACTTGAGATATGACTTCTAAACACAAGGTGAGACTTCTAAGACATGGAATAAGGTTGTCAAACTTTGTTTGGAAATGAAATATGACCTTAAAAACTTCTAACCCTATGACCTAACCATTTAAGCATGAAATGACCTAGAGACCCTTTAACACCATAACAAGAAGAAGGGTTTGTAAATGAGAATGACACTACTGAGACTCTAATCCTATCACTTATCCCTTTAAGCATGCGATGACTCAAAACTTATTATAAGACCATGACTAGAAACAAGGCAAACTTTCCAAAGTTTAAAAAAAATTAGGGTGATAATAGTGGCTCCACTAGGGATAGTATGCCCCCTGTGGTATGCTAAGAACTAGTAGCTCCAGTGCTGCAATCCATTCCTTTAAAAATAAAAACTCTGAAATTCTACTCAATCTGCTTCAAACTGTACCTAGTAAAAATTGCTCAGTCAACCTTGAGCTTATTTGCATTTTCCTACCTACCTACCCTATCAATTGTAAACTTCTTTCAGCTCAATCAATGTGAAATTTCCAATGTAGCCAATCATTTGTTTTATCTGATATTTGAGTTTTTTGACTGCATCAGAGTTCAAAGCAGCTATGATATTGTGATGACCACTGCCACTGAAATTGCCTCTGATCTTCATAGAAAAACTGAAACACTGGAGAGTAAAACTCTTCCATGTATTTAGCTGCGGAATATCACAAGAAACATCAAGCTAATCACTGAAGTACACTAAGAATATCAGATACAGAAAAGTCAAACTGCTTCTGTATATATCAGTCCCTACACAACATTTACAAAAGCAGTCTTTTTCTATAACATTGATATGTTTTACTTCCATAGTCTTAATTCTTATTACTCAGAATTCATGGAGGAACATGCTCTGACTTCCTTTAAGTGTTAAACTATGGTGAATTGAGTTCTTGGGTCCTATCTTTGGATGTTTTTCTTCAATGTTTTAATACTTATTACTCAGAATTCATGGTTACTCATGCTCTGACTTCCTTTAAGTATTAAACTCTGATGAATCACTTTAAATACTTTCCTTTTGAATACCTTGATGTATCATTACTCAGAATTCATGCCCACATGCTCTAACTCCTATGAACTTCAAGTTATTGAGACTTTCCTGAATGTGTTACTCTTTCATTGAAGTATATACAAGCCTTAGTTTTATAAGAAGAGCTATTTGTTATCTTTATCTCTGTCACTGGCTCCATAGCCCAATAGTAGCAAGTCTCCATCTTTCAACCTATAAAAATATTAAATCTCAAACCATAGAGTTAGCCATCTATCTATATCTTTAATCAATATCATTAACCTTTGAGAGAGCCCTCTCAGGCTGAGGAGGCTAAGCCTCAGCCAAAATATTGGTTTGAAATAGTTACACTGGGATTGAATTGATGAGCAGCCTATCAGGGTCCTATTTTGGTGATAACACCTAGTATTCCCAGATTGGAAGAAGGAATTTCACGTGCATGTAAATGCATCTTGTATAACATTGAGGGATATTTTAACTCAACCAGGTGAAGGAGATATTGACCATTTGATTTCTTTGCAACTAGGAAACTATCTAAGGCAAAGAGAAACTATTCAACCACAGAATAAGAAGGATTGGCTATGGTATATGCACTACAAAAATTTAGGCATTATCTGCTAGGTGCACACTTTAAAATGTATACGGATTATTCTACATTGAAATACCTGGTCAATAAGACTCTGTTGGGGGGGTTTATCTGTAGATGGTTGCTTCTCTTCTAGGAGTATGATTTTGAAGTGATAGTTAAGCTAGGGAGGTTGAATGTTGGACTTGATCAATTCTATAGGATCGAGAACGGAAAAGAACCCACTAATATTGACGATGGGCTACCTGACGTGCAACTCTTCGCTATTAGAGTTATTGATGAACATTTTGCAGACATTATTTATTTTCTGTCTATTGGCATAGATCCTGAAGGATACACAATGTAGGCAAAGAAGGAATTCGTAGTCAGGGCTACATATTTTTCAGTAATTGCAGGACACTTATATAGGATGGGATCGAATGAAGTTCTATTCCAATACGTACCTGAGCATGAACGACACAATATTCTGGCTGAAGCACATGGTGGTGTCATAGGAGGACACTATGCAGGTAAGCAAACTACGTAGAAGATTCTCCGAGCAAGATTATTGTGGCCTATGATACATAAAGATTCTAAGGAGTACTATAGTGCGTGCGATGTATGTTAGAGGATAGGAAGACCATTGCAAAGGGATGAATTTCCCTTAAATCCACAAGTCACACTGCAAGCATTTTATAAATGGGCAATTGACTTCGTTGGACCAATTAATCCCTCAGGGAAGAAGACGGGTGCATATTATATTATCACTGTGACATATTACTTGACTAGATGGGCTGAGGCACAACCCATGAAGGATTGCAACACAGAAACTGTTGCGAAGTTTATATTCAAGTACATTCTATCATGGTTTGGATGCCCAAAGATCCTGATGAGTGACCGAGGTTCACACTTCTTGAATGAAACAATTAAGGTGTTGACAAAAGAGTTCCAAATGCACCATCAAAAGAGTACGCCGTATCATCCCCAGGTGAATGGAATTGTCAAAGCTTTTAACAAAATATTAGAGAATGCCTTAACGAAGATCTGCAATGTTAATAGGAATGATTGGGATGTGCGCATACTAACGGTTCTATGGGAATATAGGACGACTTGTAAGAAATTGACCGGGAAAACACCATTTAGATTGGTATATGGATAAGAAGCAGTGATGCCAATGGAGTATATAGTGCCCAGCCTAAGGATTGCAACAGTAACTGAGATGGACGGTCATGACTTCATGGAGGAATGATTATCATAACTACTTGTGCTGGAGGAGAATTGCTTTTTAGCTGGTTTTCATCAGCAAGTACATAAATCTAGGGAAAAGGCGTGGCATGATCGCCACATTAAGCAGTGCAATTTTAAGAATGGAGATTTGGTCCTGATGTATGACAACAAGTTCACAAAATTTTCGGGGAAGTTTTGGATGCATTGGTTGAGACCCTATGTGATCAAGGATATTTGAGATGGTGGCGCAGTTCAGATTGCAAAGATGAATGTGGAGTTGTTTCCTGAAAATATTAATGGAAGAAGATTGAAGGTATACAATGAAGATCTCGCCCTTGCAATGATGCAATGACTATATGACAATAGGGAAGTCTTAGTGCTTCAAGCCGCTGAAAGGAAGTGCAAGACTATAAACTACTCTGCCGAGAAATGGTCCCGTCGAAGAAGGAGGGTTGCACGATGTTTATGGAGATGGCATAGGTGGAGAAAGTTGCAATAATGTGGCTGTGCCATAAGGGAGGGCCCAATGCAAGCTACCCAAAATATGATCATTGGAAAAGCTATAGTTGATTTGAATACAAATTTTCCCTTAAAGGGAGCGGGGTGAGTGCATTTAAGGAGCATATCTATGAAAATATGCGCCAAATTCGCATTTATGAGGAGGATCTGAAGGCATTCAAGGAATTTGAATTTGAATTTGGCTATAAATATGGCCTCCTGCTCTACATTCAGACACTTTTCCTCTCAAAGAAATCTCGTGACCTTTTGTGCCTAAGCCTGAGCCAAGAGAAGTGTTGCATGTCTGGTGAGGATTGGCAGGATGTCCATTGGGAATTTATGGAACATGGATTAACGAACATCATGACTACTAATCCTCCTACACACAACACAACTTCTAGATTGCCGAGACCTAAGCCCATAGCTGCTAGAGCGACACCAACACGATAGAACCAAAAAAAGAAACAGTAGTGAAGAAGCAGAAGGAACTGCAGAAGCCATTGATAAGGCAGTTGCCTAGGAAGGTGTCTGTTGAGAATAGGAGCAAGGAAAAGATGGATAAAGGGAAAAAGAAGCAACCAATGGAGTTGGTTGACTTAGAGGAGGAAGAACTTGGGATAGGAGTTGAGGACATAAGTGTCGATGAGGCCGAACCAATCTCGTGGTTACCTCTATATATGCCACCAAGAAAGCTAACTGCTAAGGTGACAAAGGACCCTGATGTAGTAAAATTTTCCATTTGTACACCTTTTTTGCCTGAAGATGTGCCCTTTGAAGGAGAGTTGCTGGTGCAGGTAAGGCAACTATGCATGGAGGATTAGGATTTGGTGGGTAAGGCCAAATTCCCTCAGTTTTAGTTGAGTACATTCTTGAAGATGGTAATTATGGGGAGTTTGTTGTAACAAGGGTAGAACCAATGATGTGGGTGACTGGGATTCAACACGCTAGTTTACTATACATGTTGATTGTGCCTCATTTTGGGCGAAACAACATCAATACAATATGTGTGTGCCAGTTGCTAGCTTTGGTGCACGACAGAGCCTTATGGATTTGGGAGAGGATCCCAATTGATGTTATGTTGAAAAAGAGTATCACCACGCTTCCATGTGCAGGAGAAGATCCTACCATCACTTTTGTGGGAAAGTCTCAAGAAAAGAATTTTACCAACCATGTAAATAAAGACTTCAATGTCATTAAGATGTCACGATGCTATGTTGTAAGCTCGATTTCTAATAAGGCTGTAAAATTTTCCATGTCCATTCTGGACGGCAAGATTATGAGGAAGTGTAGGGAAAATGAGGTGTTAGCCCCAATAATTTAGTTGGAAGTTCAATTGGATAGGATACCTCTGCCAAGGGTTTCTGGACAATTGTCGCGAGGCCCAGGAAGATGGAAACCCTTCCATTATGCATGGATATTGATATTCATTGCTTTGACAACCTAGAGAATCTCTAATGAGTCACAGTTCCCTATTGTCAACCCAGACTTGTATGAAGCCGTGAGGTACGCTTCGTTGTGGGCATTGAAGGATCTAAGTAAGGTGGTTGAGAATAAAATATTTTGGGTGCTATTTGAGATGGATCTGTGCACCATGGCCAGCCAGAAGCCACGACTATCATCGATGTTACTTAACCAATATCACAGAATCACAAACTTCAAAGAAGATTTCCACAAGATATACATACATGCGAAGAAAGATGCAGAGGAAATATGATATGAGTTGCCATATTTCGTCACAAAGCAGGATATATTTTTAGTCATATCTAATTGGTCAAGTGTGTGGCTAGACCCTAGCAAGGAAGCCAAAGGAGACCAAGAAAGTACCAGCAAAAAAACGAAGGCCACTGGAGATATGCTGAAGGAAGACACAACGAAGGTGCCTCAAAAGGTCACTGTGGACCTTGGCAAGAATACTGCACAGGAGATAGAGCACGTAGATGAAGAGGAGAAAAACATGGAGGGACTAGACTAGGGTGGAACAAGCCATTTTAAGGAGACAAAAGATATTGGATCTCCTTTCATCCTAAAGAAGAGGAAGAAACCCACCACTGGAGGTGTGCGAAAGAAGCAAAAGTCTGACAAGACCTCCAGCATTGAATCGATGGTCCTCACTGAGTGGGACATCAATGAGATCGGTGAAACTATGTACTTAGTCACAGAGGACATGTGGGGACATATAGAGGACTAGTACAAGTCAGTACTAATGCAGATCCAACAAGATCTCAAAGAACTACATGTATAAACGAGCGCGATTCAAGTGAGTGTGGTTTAGGTGAGCAGGAATCAAGTGAGCATGGGAGCAACAAGTGCGACACCAGCGTTACCTTCGATATTGGTGGTAACCATAGAGGTCCGCATAGTTCCCATTCTAGGAGGGTCACTACGTTTTACTACCGAGACGGATTAGGCAGTAGCGCCATATGGGAGGAATTCAACGCTGAAATTAGCGGCACTACCCATTCAAGAATTACATGAACTCCACTAGGGGGTATCTGCCAAATTGAAAATCCAAGAAGAGGGGGCACTCTTCGTGATCAAAGATATCAAGAGCCACAATGAGTAGCTAGATGAGGAAGCTACCAAGGCCATGCATAATAGGGATGCAGCGGCTACACGCACAGAGGAGCTGGAGGATGCAATTAACCAGACTTACATTGAGCTACCAGATCTGCTCATACAGATTAAAGAAAATTTCGAAGAGAAGCTCCATAAGCTGGCAGTCATGGTGAAGGAGTCCAAAGTGGAGGTTGAACGAGTCAAATTTGAGATGCAGATGCAGGTCATAGAGCTGCAGATGAAGCTTCGTCCAACAACATCTCCAGAAGTTTGAGAGCAGTGTGAGGCTTTTGTTAAGGCAAACATGGACATATTAGAAGCTGCAGTTAAGGATTGCAACCTAATTTTTGAGAACACCATGGAGATGTGGGCCTCGCTGCAGGAAGACCCACATGTATAGAACATTAAAGTGGACATATGAGAAAAACAACTACAGTTCGATGAAATCAGGGCAACACCGCGAACCTTAGCACCTATGAAATGGTTCGCCAGACTCCAGGAAGGAAAGGATATTCAGACTTATATAGATGAGCGGCGACAAAAAGACTTAATATTTTCAGCTAGACCATAGCCTTGGTCCGATGAAGATACTCAACTCTTTAAGGATATAGAAAGTAAACTGAAATGTGTGCAATAGGCGCAGAGGACCATTGGCTTAGTAGTAGAGGGACCAACTACTAAGAAATTGGTCGAGGAGGTTCGACAGGCTTCCGCACAGTGCACAACAGAGCCTCAAGCCTTGAAGACAAAGTTCAACAGCGTTAAAGCATGTGTCGAGGACATACCCGTAGAGTGACTCGGGATGAGTCACATATTTGTGTTGGGGGTCTGTTGGGATGGGGACCTCTAGGTCTAACTTTTGTCTAAATTTTGAGTCAATTTTGATGTAAGATTGTAAAGTCTCTACATTTTGAAGAGCGGGGCACAAATAGCATAAAATGTTAAGAGTCAAAGGGGGTTTTAGGCAGGTCAAAGCCCGTTATTTTGTAAAGGGATGGGTTATTTTGATTAAACAATGAACTCTGCCCATGGTTTGCGGACCATGGTAATGTAATGTAATAAATATAAAAGGAAGTTATCAAGGAGTCATTAGGCAAATTTTTTGAAGTGGATGAATGAGATTTTGAGATTATCTTGTTTATAATTTTATGTTCTGGTGAAGGGGAAGGCTCCTGCAGCTGAGTGCATGGAGACCTTGGTAAGTCCGCAGCTGAGTGCGTGGGCCCCTGCAGTTGTGTGCGCAGGGTCAGAAGAAGTGTATTCATTGAAGATATGAAGTAATAAAGCATATTTGAAGCAATTTTGTGTGTTCTTTGTATATTTATATGTTTCTATGTTTATGCTTAGTTATGATTCGATTCTCTGTAATATTATTTTAATTGCATCGCGAAGATCCAGATCTACTTTTGTATGATAACTTATGCATGTTAGAACACTTAGGCAAAGCTCATAGATCTATTTAAGTAGAAATCTCTTTAAGTTTGTGATTCTGAAGATAAGGGTTCACGAAGGTTTTATCGAGCCCTAGATTGCAAAAACTCCTTGCTGCTACATCACATAGCCTTCTAGATGCAGAAACCTAGTTCTAGCATCCCCCAATACTGCCTCGGGTGAGACTACAGTCTACGCTAAGTAGACTATTGCTGAAAGGGATGGCAGTGTAGGGTATTTTTGGTTAGCATAGCTAACTCCAAACCTGGGTCCAAGCCCCCTCAATTCAACAATTATTCCCATAGGAATGAGAACACCATGTGGTGCTAGTTTGTTTTTTGATTGTTCATCATGCGTTGCAACATGGTTTTGAGAACTTTGTTGACAACTTCTACTTGACCATTAGACTGAGGGTAGTATGGTGAAGCAAACTCATGAGAGAAACCAAGGTGTTGGGATAGCTCTTGAAATATTTCGTTCTTGAAATGATTACCATGGTATGAAAACAACTCCTTGGGAACACCGAACTGTGTTATGTCGTGGTTAAAGAAAATTTGTGTCACGGTATCCGTGATGTTATTATATGTGGGCATTGCTTCTTCCCTTTTAGTGAAGTAGTCAACGATAACCACACTGTATTTATGGTTTCCGAATGATGGCGGATTATAGGTCATGAAGTCTGAAACACCCTCCTCCCACATCTACCCAAGCAATCAACCAACCAGGGTAAACATGTGATGAGAAGCCACTATGATATGATTCGACCTCCTAAGTCACGTTAAGGAAGTGGAACCTTCGAAAAAACAACATAAAGACATTCAACATCAGCATTAGGATCCTCACAAACCAATCCAACCTTTCTGCCAACCAACAGCTAGGTCCCACTGAGATTTTGGACCACTTGACCTCTTGATACTCTCATGATATGGGCATGCCAATGTCCAAGGACCTTTGGATGCTCTCAAAGGCTTGCAAGCTAGCGTCTAGGGACTCTTTTGCACAATGTTGCACCAACATCCCAGGGATTTGAACTACTTTTTTAGCCCTAGAGCCCAGGTCACTTCCCAGAATTGAATCATATCTTCATAATAGTAAAATAACAAGGAAATGACAATATAAATGCAATCACTAGAATGAGACCTTGACTTGAACCCTACTAGCCATGATAGGCATTTTTTCAAACATATCTCGAATGTGTAATCTACAGGTTGAAATAAAAAATATGAGCATAGGGGTCTCATACTTAACTAAGAATCGCTAGGGGACATTGATGCATCTACACATTGACTACCATTTCATCCATTAGGTCATAGATACATTTTTAATTCATTTACAAGTACAAACATGATGAGAGCCATACATAGCTTATGTCTTAAAACACATATATAGAAATACCAATGAAATCGCATCCATATGGTCCACATATAAACCAATATTATACTCATATAAATACAAGGAGAAATAACCTCATATTTATGAAGAAAAATCAAAACCTGGGATGGGACTTCCATGTTATACTTGACTGTAGAATGGTTGAGCCAAATCTCTCTTTAGCGATTCACCCCATGCCATATTTCAAGCATAAATATGGGATCTCATAAAACATATCAATCCAAAACCATCTAGGGATTCCATAGACCATCCACCTAAACCCATCCAATAGTGATTCAACCTCATGGTCAGACATCACAAAACCATCATCAGATCAATCTCTATCCAAGCCTTCCATGACTCCAGAGAGTTTTTCCAACCAAGGCTGTAGGACTAGTAAATTATCCCACAAATTTTACCAGGCTCTAGAGCGTTTGTCCAACCAGGCTCTAGGAATAGTAACTCAACTCACCAAGGGCTCCAGAGCATTTTTCCAGCTAAGGCTACGAGACTAGTAACTCAACCCAAGCTGTTACAGGGCTCCAAATCGTTTGTCCAACCAAGGCTCTAGGATTAATAACTTAACCCAAGCTAAGGAAACATGAGAACGAACCAAAACAAAACAATGAATAAAAACCCACAATCTCCATTGCTATCCAGGAAATGGCAAGGCTAGGCAATCCACTGTCAATCCCGACCATCCTCCATGCTAATGAGAGATCACAACCAACAAACCACATGCATCTGCCATGCATGCTAAAAATTGTGAGGAAAACATACATGCAACTCGATACTTGCAAGAAAATCCTGATGTAGCTGCTGATCTCGATGTCATCTTGCACTTTCCTTCTCTTCCTTTGCCTTCTTTCTCCAAAATCCAAGTATGCCACACCCTCCAAGTGTGCTCCAAGAAAAATCTAAGTCTCCAAGAATATGACAGAGAGAGAGAATAATGAGAGAGCTCCAAAACTGAACTGACTAAAATGTTACCAACTGATCCTCAGAAGCCTTTTTATGAATGAGGCCTCTATTTTCTTCATTTTCCATTATTTTCCTTCATTTTCCTCCTCACATGCAACTTGTGACCTTTCACCTCCCTTTTCTCCTAATTTCCATTATTTTCATAAATAAATGTGCCAAAAATTTCATTTTGCCTTTCCAAAGCCTTAGCCATTTCCTTTGCCAATTTCCTTAGCCATTAATCAACCACAAGTGATCCCCATCACTAGGATTTTGCCCAACATTCAGCTTGGAATAAGTGTCCCATCAACCATGGTTATTATTTTCCCTTTATTAACTTTTATTACATGGAATTTTTTCCAAGGATGTTACAAAACCTTCCCCCTTGGGGGAACACCATCCTTGGTGTTCAACAACACCTATAACCACAAAATTGTTGTAAGAAAAATATACAGTCGATGGAGATTTATAACTTAGCTCGATGCAATATTTACAATGATCAACTTGTTGAGAAGAAAACCAACATGAAAACATAACAAACTTAACATCATAATGACATGACACCCATACTACTTATTGGAGCTTTATAACATAGCTCATGGAGGTATTTACATCCATAAACATATGTACATATACCAAACATGACTAAAACATATACCAAAACATATATCAAGAGATATACTAAACACCACACAAAAACTTCTTTGCCTCCACTGGCAAACAAGGAAGGATACATAGCTCGCATCTAATCTTCCATCTCCCATGTAGCTTCATCAGGCCCAAAATGCTTCCATTGTACCTTAAATTGCTCGATTGCTCAATTGCAGAGCATGAGCACCTTTTTCTGCAATATACACTGAGGCTCCGGATGTTATTCTCCATCAGGTTCCACTTGCAATATAGACCAGTCAATTACATGATCAACATCTTTAACATACTTCTTAAGCAATGACACATGGAAAACATCATGGAATTTCACTGTCGAAGGCAGTGCAAGTCAATAGGCTATTGGCCCAATCCTCTCAATGATATTGAAGGGTCCACAAAACCATGGTTCCAACTTGGCACATGATCCAATCTGTAAGGAGCTCTTCTTCGGTTTGATGCGCAAGTACACCTGTTCCCCAACTTGGAACTCCTTAAACAACCTATTCTGATCTGCATAGCTCTTCTTTCTATCCTATGCTGCCTTTATATTTGTCTTGATTACCTACATTTCATGTTCCATGTCTGCCAACATGTCTGATCCAATCAACACCCTATTAACTGGATCACTCCAACTAATGGGAGTATTACAACTCCACCCATACAATGCATCAAATGGACTCATCCTCAAAGATTCCTGATGCCCATTTTTGTAAGTGAACTCCACCAGTGGAAAGTACTCTTCCCACTTTCACTTCCGATGCATCACATACATCCATAAACATGTCCTCCAATATCCTGTTGATCCTCTCTGTCTTTCCATCTATTTGCAGATGATAAGATATACTGAAGGCCAACTCTGTGCCCAAACCTGCAAATAACTCCTTCCAAAACTTGGAAGTGAACTTTTCATCCTTGTCTGACATGATCTTCTTCGAAGCACCATGCAATCTGACCACATCTTTGATGAATTCCTGTGCTACATCGTTAGCTGAGAATGAGACTTCACTAGGATGAAGTGTGCAACCTTTGTCAACCTGTCCATGACAACCATGATGGAATCATGTTATCTCAGTGTCCTCGGCAAACCCATGATGAAGTCCATGGAAACGACTTCCCATTTCCACTCTAGTATCACAATCGTCTATAGAAGTCCACCTAGATGCTTACACTCTTCCTTCACACGTTGACAATCAAAACACCTAGTGACAAAATCTGCTACATCCTTCTTCAGATTCGGCCAATAATAAAATTTCTTTACAACAGCCAATGTCTTTTGATAACCTGGTTGACCTGAATAAGGTTTCGCATGAAACTCCCACAATATCACCTTCTTCAGTTCACTGCTATCTGGCACGTACATCTTGTCTCTAAATCTAACCAATCCATATGTTGTAAGATAATAATCCACATCCTGTGCACCATCACCTATACTTGTACCTGTACCTGTACTAGTACTCTACTGCAACCTATGCATAATCTCCATATATCTAACATCATGCTGACCTACCTGCAAGATCCTATCCTATAAGTTTGTCCCATAGGAACTCATAGCTGCTAAGTGATTTACCTGTATTCGCCTACTAAGAGCATTTGCCACTATGTTCTCTTTGCCTTTGATGTACTTGATCTCAAAATCGAACTCACTGATTGTATCCAACCACCGATTCTTTCTACCATTCAGATTTGGTTGGTTAAATAGATACCATAACCCACTGTGATCATTCATCAACAAAAATCTTCTACCTAGAAGGTAGTGTCTCCACATCTTCAATCCATGTATGATCGCTTCCAACTCAAGATCATGTGTGGGGTAGTTCTGCTCATGATCATTCAGTTTTTGTGACTCACAACATACCACCTACCTATCGTGCATAAGAAATCCACCAATTCCATTCTTGCAAGCATCTGTGCATACCACAAACTCTTTGTCCGGATCTGCAATCTTGAACACTGGTGCATGTGTCAGCAACTGCTTAAGCTACTCAAAACTAGTCTCCCCTCCTCTTTCCATTCAAACTTCTTACCTTTCCTTTGCAATGATGTGATAGTATAAGAAATCTATGAAAAGTTCTTAATGAACCTCCTATAATAGCATGCCAAACCCATGAAATATCTCACCTCATCCACATTCTTAGGAGCTACCCACTCCTTGATGGCCCTTATTTTTTTGTATCTACTACAATTCCCTCATTGGAGACAACATTCCCCAAGTAATGTACCTTAGTTTGAAAGAAACTACACTTGCTTATATTAGCATACAACTAATTCTCTCTCAACAATATCAACAATGCCACTAAATTCTTGGCATGCACTTCCTCATTTTTAGAATATACCAATATGTCATCAATGAACACAATAACAAAATTATCCAACTACGAACACAACACACTATTCATCAAGCACATAAATGTAGCTGGATAATTAGTTAAGCCAAATGGAACTACAACAAACTCATAATGCCCATACTTGGTCTGGAAAGCCATCTTGTAAATTTCCTCCTCTTTGATGCATACCTGATGACATCCAGATCTTAGATCAATCTTCGAGAACACTGCTGCTCCCTTCAACTGATCGAACAAGTCATCAATCCTCGACAACAGATACCTGTTATTTATGGTCACTTTATTCAACTTCTTGTAGTCAATGCACAATCTGAGAGTACCATATTTCTTTTTCACAAACAATACCAGTGCACCCCATGGTAATACATTTGGCCTAATGTATCCGTTGTCCAACATTTTCTGCAACTGTAGCTTCAACTCAACCAACTCATATGTGCTCATCCTATAAGGTGCTTTTGATGTTGGAGCTTCCCCTGATACTAACTCAATAGAAAAGTCTACCTCTGTGTGAGGTGGCGACTCTGAAATATCCTCAGGAAATACATCCCTGAACAACTGTAGAATTGGTTACCTGACCAAAACATATTCATCCTCAACTTCCTTACCCTTGTCACTAGAAATGTGTACTACAAATAAAATACACCCTTTCCCGCGACTACACTTTGCTTGCATAGCTATCACCATCCTAACTGATGTGGCTTTCTTCTTTCCTTACAAGACTCTTGGCTCCCCATTGTCATCCAAACACTCAATAGCCTTGTCATAACAATCCACCTTGGTTCTATGAAGATACAACCAATCCATGCCCAACAACATGTTGTATGATCCCAATGGGAATACATTCAAATGTGTTGTTGTAGGCATATCATTCAAATCAAATACAAAAGCTCTTACCCAATGATGAAATTGCTTCTTTGTACTTGTATCCAAGTGCACTAACCAAGATTCTGCATGAAATTTCTTACTCAAACTGCACTTATCCACCAAGTTAGGACTAACATAACTATAATTAGATCTAAGGTCAATCAAAATAGAAATAACTTGATCACAAATCTCACTGTCCATCTCAATGATAGATGTCTAATGGTCTACCTATTTTTTTATCTAATGTTGCATAAATTTGAGGAATGCTCTGACCAACATCCACAATAGTATGTGCATCCTATCCACTATATATCCGAGGCCTACCACCTTGATACTATGGGAAATCCCACTTGCGATGATCTCCTCCACAAGTACAACATTGCATGGGCTCCTTATTCTTCTCCTCAGATCAATGTCCCTGTCCTCTATCTGATGCATTGAACCTCTTAGGTGGTACAAAATTCTTTTTATTACCTAAATCCTATGGTCTTACTCACTTCTTGTCCCATTTTCCTTTGTTCTTGGCATTACCTTTCCAATCTGGTTTAGTCTCATACTTGCGCTTTGATTGTTCATAGAAATGCTTTAGTTTCCGGATGTCCTCCTCCAATGATATGGGCTCATCGAACTCAATCTTATATTTCAATTCCATTGGTAACCCACTAGTGAATCTTTGAATCTTGGCCTTCTCCTCCTTGAGGTAAGGTACATACCTCAGTAGCTCCAAGAACCTGCTAGTATACTCATGATCTCTCATAGATCACATCTTTATCTCATACAATTATTTTTCCCTGTCATCAAAGTATCTCTTTGACAAATAGTTCTTCTTGAATAGTCGCTCAAACTCACTCCAAGTCAAATCTTCCTCAGGTATACCTCTGACATTCTTCACATCTTCCCACCAAATGTATTCTTTACCTATGAGACTAACTGTAGCTACTTTGGCTTTCATGTTCTCTAAATAATCATGCAACCTGAAGAATTTCTTCATACCAAGTAACCATGCCTCTGCATCCTGTGATTTCTTCATCTCTCCATCAAAAGTAGGTGGCTTTTCTTTCTTAAACTCACCTGGAAAGTATTCCCTATCACTCCTCCTATACGGATTATAAAGATATCGATCATCATGCTTGTAAGAACCAACACTAGAATGGTACCCGTGTCCGTCACCTCTCCTATCTGGAGTGTCCAACAATTTTCCATCTCTGGCTGTGTAATATCTATCTGACCTGTGACCACCATGTGACCTACTGCCATATGCTCCATTAGTTTTTTCCTCCTGCTCATGGTTGATCTAAAGTGGTCCCTGTCATTGCAAATTTGACAAACTCTGAAGTATCACTGCATTTACCTATGCTAGCTTCTCTTGTGCCTGTATCATTTTCTCATTATTTGCTTTATAATTCTTTATTTCTTCCTTTAAGTTTCTTAGTGTATCAGCCAAATTAGAAGAGTTCCCAACACCATACCTCTCTTCTGATTCATAGCGAGGGTCTTTGTAGTCTACCATCTTTCTAGCCATTTGATATTTCATCCTGCAAGGTATATCATGTCAGCTAAACCAAATCACAATAAACCAACGTACCTTATTATAGCTCGGGGAGGATACCTTGTCTACAAGATCAACAAGGCAACATGATACCTGAATAACATAATCATGATATCATATAGAAACATAGCACATAAGCATATGACCATGCAACTATCATTCTAGCTAGGGTCTAGTCATCAATGCATGACCTTAACAACAACACACATCACGACCTCATGCATGACAACAACCACTACATCACTGTACACTTGACCACATGCAAACATGAACATGCATAAGAAATGTATACCCAACCACACTTATGCATAATCACATGTAATCAAGCATAAACAAACAACACTTGTAACTGAACCTACAAGAATGATACATGCAACCAAGCATACAAGAATGTAACCAAACATATAAGACTGTAACGAAGCATACAATAATGATACATGTAAGTGACATATAATGACATGTAACTAGTCATACATTCACGACGATGCCCTCCACAATAAAAACATCAAGTTCACATGATGTCATCACTACAACCAGGATCAACATCATGCAAATGCATCACGCACATGGAATGCAAGTATAAGATACACACATGAAACCAACATGCATGCATGGCCAACACACAACCCATCTAGTCCAAGGGGTGAACCATGCTCTGATACCACTCTGAAACACCCTCCTCCCACATCTACCCAAGCAATCGGCCATTTGGGGTAAACATGTGATGAAAGGCGACTATGATATGATTCAATCTCCTAATTCACATTAAGGAAGTGGAACCGATGGAAACACACCATACGGATATTCAACATCAGCATTAGGACCCTTAGGAACTAATCCAACCTTTTTGACAACTAGCCCTTAGGTCCCACTAAGATTTTGGGCCGTTTGACCTCTGGATGCTCTCATGCTATGGGCATGCTAGCTTCTAGGGACCTCTGGTTGCTATCATAGGCCTCCAAACCAACGTCCAGGGACACTTTTATATTACTGTGCCAATGTTCCTGAGATTTGAGCCACTTCATCAGGCCTAGAGCCCTGGTCACTGCCTAGAATTGAATCATATCATTAGAATAGTAAAATAACAAGGAAATGACAGTATAAATGTAATCACTAGAATTAGACCTTGAATACACCCCTACTAGCCATGACAAACATTTCATCAAACATATCTTGAATATGTAATCTACAGGTGTAAATAACAGATATGATCATAGGGGTCTCATACTTAGCTGAGAATCGCTAAGAGACATTGATGCCTCAATACATTGACTATTATTTCATCCATTAGGTCATAGATACATTATTCATTCATTTACAAGTAAAAACATGATGAGAGCCACACATGCCTATTGTCATAAAACACATATACAACCATCATAATAGCAACAAAAATACCAATGAAATCACAACCATATGATCCACATATAAACCAATATAATACTCATAGAAATACAAGGAGAAATAGCCTCATATTGAGGAAGCAAAATCCAAACTTGGGATGGGACTTCCACATTCCACTCGACCGTAGAATTGTTGAGCCAAATCTCTCTTCAGGCATTCACCCCCATGCCATATTCCAAGCATGAATGTAGGATCTCATAGAACACATCAATCCAAAAACACCTAGGGCTTCTAGAGGCCATCCACCTCAACCCATCCAATAGTGATTCCACCTCATGGTTAGATATCACAAAAAAATCATCAGATCAGTCTCTATCCAAGCCCTCCAGGGCCCTAGAGAATTTTTCCAACCAAGGCTCGAGGACTAGTAACTCAACTCACAGGTTTTACTGGGCTCCAGAGCATTTGTCCAACCAAGGATCTAGGACTAGTAACTCAACCCACCAAGGGCTCCAGAGCATTTTTCCAACCAAGGCTATGGGACTAGTAACTCAACCCAAGCTGTTACAAGGCTCCAAAGCATTTCTCCAACCAAGGCTCTAGGACTAAAAGCTCAACCCAAGCAAAGGTGTTGAAATATGGCAACAAGAATATTCCAATATAATTTGTCCTTGAATTAAATTGTGAATTAAAATCGAATTTACTCTTAACAACTAATTGGAAATAATTAATTAATTTATTTTAAATTAATTAGTTGGACAAATTCAAGTTAGAAGTATTTCTGAAGTCATGCAAGAGTTATCCCTTAAATTAAGGAGATCAGATTGAGTTATATTTGAGTTGTAATTAGTTAACTCAGTTCACTGAGTTAAGTCTAGTTAAATTAGTTCCAAACTATTTGAGTAATTAATAGTGAGTTAACAGTCAGTGGATGCATTAATGCACTCAACTAGTGCTACTCCAGTTAATTGAAGATTCCCTCATCAAAAAATCGTGCATGTCTACTATGAGAAAGACCCAGCTGAGATTAATGTTCAAGGATAGTGTACTATCAATTTCATGTGTTTTCTCATGGAGAAAACTCATGCATACAGTCAAGGATTCATCCTTGAGGATTGCACAGTTTTGAAGGCTTGCTTTTCCACTTGGTAATGGGATAATCACCCATAAGGAACATCACAAGGAAATAGGAGCTTGGAGGGCAAAGAGGAAGGCTGGAGAGAATCCAAGATTGCCTGTGAGCATCTGTGAGGATTATACTGAGAGTTGGATAGCTGTGAGAACTAAGGCTTTGTATAATTCCTATGTATTTCCACCATGTATGATAATACAATAGTGTGGGGTTTTTATCTGAGACTTTCTCCAAAGTATTTCATGTGTATTGTGCCATTGATTCTTCTTCTTCTAGTTATATTGTTCAGATCAATCTTTAAGCTTCCACAAATTGATAGTAGAAGTAGGTTATTGTATTCTGTTTTGATTTATATTGCATTATCGGGTTAACCTATCACAAATTTTCTACGTGGTATCAGAGATGTGAACAATATACTGAGAAGAGAATTCGAAGTTTGAATTTCGGGGTTGCAGGTGAAAATCAAATTCATATCATACTTCAAGGTTGGCCAATGGAATTTTATGGCTTGAGACTCGAGTATGCCTTGGAAGGTAGCTCGAATTACATAACATGGAAAGATAGAATGGAGGTTGTATTAGAAGACAATGGCTTGAAGGAATTCATTGATCAAGAAATCCCAAAGCTAGTTTCAACTAATGCACAAGAGTTGGCTGAGTGGAAGAAGTGTGTGGTGAAGGTGAGACAGATCATCCTTGAGGGAGTTTGAGACCATATTGTCTCAAGTCTCCATGGGAAGGATACTCCATTTTCAATGTGGAAGACATTGAAGGACCTCTACCAGAACAATAGCGACCAGAGGAAATTGGCGCTCAAGGATAAGCTTCGAAGAATCAAGATGGAGAAGGGCGATAATATTTCCACATATCTGAACAAGCTCACCACCTGCAGGAATGAGCTTGGCAGTGTGGGAATAACTACTGTCGATGATGATATGGTGAGCCTCGCTCTCCTTTGCCTTCCAAAGAGTTGGAATAACTACTAGGACTCTATGAATGGAAGGGAGAAACTACCAGATTGGGAATGACTGTGGTTGGATCATATGCTGGAAGAGATCAAGGGGAGCACAGGAGATGGTTATTCATCCAAGAATGATGATGAAGAAAATCTAGCCTTAGAAAGTAAGGCAAGGAAAGGGAAGGGGAAGGCTTCCCATTTCAAGTCGAATTCTTCTCATGGAGGGAAGAAGGGTGACATGTCTAAAGTAAGATGCTTTAATTGTCACAAGATGGGACATTATGTGACTGATTGCCCATTGAAGAAGTCCAAGAAGGGATCCTCAAAAGGATCGAAAGGTGAGGCATTAGCCTCTCAGTTCGAAATGGACTTTACCCTCGTCGCATGCATGGTGTCATCGATGATGGGTCGTGTTTGGTATCTTGACAGTGGAGCCTCATTCCACATGACCGGTGATAAAAATTTATTCAGTGCCTTGGAGGAGAAAGACCTCAAGATATGCATAGAGATGGGTGACAATGGAAGGTATAGTGTTTTAGGAGTGGGCACATTTTCTTTTCAAAGGGAGCATGGAGCTCCACTCACCTTGACAGATGTGATGTATGTGCCTGGACTGAAGAAGAACTTGGTATCAGTTGCGATGTTGGAGGAAAAAGGCTACGATGTTGTCTTCAGTAAAGGAAAGGCGTTCCTAAGACACATAGCCACGGTTCATACCAAGAGGATAGGGATTTGGGTGAAGAATCTCTATAAACTAGAGGTAGATGATTGTGCAACATTGAGTATGAAAGCAGAATTGGTGCAAAGACAAGACATTGGAGAGTTGTGGCACAGGTGGTTGGGCCATTTGCATCATGGGGCTTTGAAGATAATGCATCAAATATCTACTGGACTTCCCAAAGGTAAACTTGAGCAAGTTGACACATGCAAAGGTTGTACCTTGGGAAATTACACCAAGTCTTCCTTTCATGATCGAGACAATCGAGCAGAGGCTATCTTAGAGCGAGTTCATACTGATTTGTTTGGACCATTCTCGACAGCATCCATAGTGAAGCAAAGGTATTATGTGATTTACATTGATGACTATTCTCTTAAATGCTGGATTTATTTCATGTAGAAGAAGAACTAAATCTTCACAAATTTTTGTGATTTCAAAGCTTTGGTCGAGAAAGAGTCAGGGAAGAAGATCAAGGCCTTGAGAAGCGACAATGGTGGAGAATATGTCTCTCAAGAGTTTAAGGACTTCTGTGAAGTAGAAGGAATTAAACGAGAGTTGACGACACCTCATAACCCACAGAAGAATGGGGTGGCTGAGAGGAAAAACAAAACTATTGTAGGGGTAGCACGAGCAATGCTGCATGACCAAGGCCTACCACTTCACTTGTGGGTTGAGGCATGAAACACAATGGTCTATTTGCAGAATAGAAGCTTGCATCGTATACTTGGGATGAAGACACCAGAGGAAGCTTTCTTCGGTAAGAGACTAGATGTGGGTCACTTCAGGATCTTTGGCTCATCGGTATATTGCCATGTGACAAAGGATGCACGGAAGAAGCTTGAGCCGACAACAAAGTTGGGGATATTTGTGGGGTACACTGATACACCTCACAACTATCAGGTGTAATTGCCTTCCAGTCGGAGGACAGTGGTTCACAGAGATCTTAAGTTTGATGAGCAGAAGGCCATGCCAGTTTCCCTTGAGAGGGATCTCCAACTACAGGTTGTGGAGGAATTGTTGGTTCCTAAGGAGGAGGAGCCTCAGACAGATGAGGAGCAGTCGCATGCAGAGGTTCCAGGAGTGGAGACATACACTCAAGCAGAGTATTCCAGAGATGGATAGAAGCGCACAAGAGAAGCTGACATATTGTTGGAGGATGCGAGAGAGAATGTGGGAGCATCATCTTCTCAGCGCAGATAGAAGAGGTCACCTGAGAGGTACACTGGATACATGGCCTTGTTGGGGAATGTGTTGAGACCGAGCCATCTTCCTTTGAGGAAGTAGTGCAGAAGCCGATTTGGGTTGATGCTATGGTGGAGGTGTATGACTCTATAATTAGTAATAGTGTTTGGGACGTGGTTCCAAGGCCGGAGAACAAGTTAGTTGTGGGTTCCCATTGGCTTTACAAGGTAAAGAAAGCTGTTGATGGTAGTGTGGAGAAGCATAAGACAATATTTGTTGCCCGTGGCTTTTCACAGGTCGAGGGGATTAACTATGATGAGACTTTTTCTCCTGTCATAAGGTACTCATCTATCAGATCTATGTTGGCACTAACAGCACAGATGAGTTGGAAGATCCATCAGATGGATGTGAAGACTGCATTCCTTAATGGCCAGATTGACAGAGAGGTGTACATAGAGCAGCCGGAAGGTTTTGAGACCTTCGATTGTGAGTCACATGTGTGTCGACTCAAGAGAGCGTTGTACGGGCTGAAGCAAGCACCTTGTGTTTGGTACACCAGGATAGACAACTACTTCACCAGGTTGGGCTTCACAAAGAGTGAAGTGGATGCGAACCCGCACCACATCATGGTGAAAGGTAAGCTATTGATCATCATACTTTATGTTGATGATCTCATATTGATTGGTGATGGTCAGTTGATCATGTCTTGCAAGGAGGACCTTGCAAGATAATTTGAGATGAAAGACATGGGTCTCATCCATTACTTCCTTGGCATGGAAGTGTGGTAGAAGGATGGGGAGTTGTTTGTGTCTCAGGGAAAGTATGCCAACGAGATATTCAGGAGATTCCACATGGAGAAGTGCAAGCCGATGCAGACTCCTCTAGTAGGTCATTGGAGGAAGGAGGTTAATACTTCAAGAGAAGTGGTAGAGGTTATTGCATATAGGCAGCTTGTGGGTTCACTGATGTACTTAATGAACACATGACCATGTTTGTGCTATGTGGTGAACCAACTGAGTCAAGCGATGGTTCAGCCTACCAAAATGTTTTGGAAGGTGGAAAAGCATGTATTGAGATACCTCAGGGGCACATTTTAGTATGGATTATGGTACAAATGGATAGAGGGAGTGAAGCTACAGGGTTTCACTGATGTAGATTGGGCAGGGCATCCATTAGATTGGAAGAGCACATCAGGAAGGATTTTAAGCCTTGGTTTAGTGGCAGTTTCTTGGTATAGTAGGAAAAAGAGGTTGATTGCACTTAGCTCGATAGAGGTAGAATACATGGTTGCAAGTCAGGCATCATGTGAGGCCATCCGGATGCGTAAAATCCTAGTTGGTTGGTTTGATTAGAGGATGGATCTAGCTGTGATTTATTGTGATAATCAGAGTTGTATCAAATTATCCGAGAATTCATTATTTCATGATAGGTCCAAGCACATCGAAATCTGGTATCATCATCTCAGATACTGTGTAGCGAGGAGGATCATGTTGCTGCAATATATTTTGACAGAGGAGCAAGATGCTAACATTTTGACAAAGGCATTGTCAAAGTGTAAATTCGAGTTCCATAGAGACAGGATCGGGTGGGGTAGATAATCCCTTTCTTGTTGAGAGGGAGTGCTGAAATATGGCACCAAGAATATTCCAATTTAATTTTTCCTTGATTTAAATTGTGAATTAAAATCGAATTTAGTCTTAACAGCTACTTGGAAATAATTAATTAATTTATTTTAAATTAATTAGTTGGAGAAATTCAAGTTAGAAGTCTTTCTGAAGTCATGCAAGAGTTATCCCTTAAATTAAGGAGATAAAATTCAGTTATATTTGAGTTGTAATTAGTTAACTCAGTTTACTGACTTAAGTCCAGTTAAATTAGCTCCAAATTGTTTGAGGAACTAATAGTGACTTAACAATCAGTTGATGCATTAATGCACTCAACTAGTGCTACTCAAGTTAACTAAAGATTCCCTCATCAGAAGCTCATGCATGTCTATTCTCAGAAAGACCCAATTGAGATTAATGTTCAAGGACAGTGTATTATCAGTTGCATGTATTTTCTCATGGAGAAAACTCATGCATGCAGTGTAGAAATTTTGAATAATTTAACACATATTCAATAGAGATTATCCTGATCATGTACTATTGTGGAATACATACACAATACATAAGCTCCTCTACATTGATCATCAATATAGCAGCATCAATAACAATTAAACATCAAGAGCATTCACACATTAACACAGTATGTAACCCGGGAAAGCATCTCGCTAAAAGCCCCACACTATCTGTATATTAATGATTGAGACCATGTAACATTAACATTACAAAGTACAATGCTTATCACAAGCAATCAAGTACCAGCTCCACCTGTTACACACAATACAGCTAAGATCTGATCTCCAAATCTATTCCACTGCTTGCCTGCCTCCACTGCTCAATACCTGCTCAAGAATGAATGAGAACGGTCTACCAAACTCGTATTTCACCTCCAAAGGATCACTCACAATGTGTAAGACGTGAGTAGAAGCTACAAACTGGCAAATACATGAGCAAACTCATTGGCA